>JAVQKI010281627.1:0-17256 GCA_036025975.1 Nematalosa erebi
AGAGGACAATAGTATTAACAGTCTCAAATAGACACACTGTCACCGACAGTATAACTGAGAGAAGACAATAGTGTTAATACAGTCTGATAGAGACACGCTGTCACCTACAAGAGAGGATAATAGTGTTAATACAGTCTGATAGAGACACGCTGTCACCTACAAGAGAGGATAATATTAATACAGTTTGATAGAGACACACTGCCACCCATACCTGAGAGAAGAGAGTATTAGAATAATACAGTCTAATAGAGATCCACTGTAACACATACCTGAGACCGTGTCACAGGTGACACAGGGTCAATCTGCGTCCATTTAGTGAGTGTCTCCCACTCGATAACCTACAACACTTGGTCATCATGACATACTCAGCCATTACTGATCTGAGATCAGAGTTCAGATACTGAGATAAGAAGCCTGACATTGTGTAGTATGGTGTCACACATATTTGAGTAACAGCCGTAAAACTTCTAGAAATATAAACCCAAATAAATAGTGATTAAATAAAATAATGGTGTGATGTAATTATAAATCCAGTCATTTGTACCTGACGGTGGATGAGGTGGCTCTTCTCAGTGTTGTCTAATCTAGCCTTAGAAGCCCATCCATACTTGATAGAATCCTTGAAGAGATTATGGTATGGATCAGCAGAGGATCTGTGAGAGTCAGAGTCCCTGCAGTGATAGCCTCAGGTAGCCTACAGCGTGCCAGAGAGAGGATCTGTGAGAGTCGGAGTGCCTGCAGTGATAGCCTCAGGTAGCCTACAGCGTGCCAGAGAGAGGATCTGTTTCAGTGTCAGACACACGATGATGATTTTCTGGACAAAAGAAAGCAAAAGCCCTACACTAAAGCCTCTTCCTGCTGACTAATCATCACGCCTAAAATCACACATCTAACCTGATCCTAACAGATGCTTCATATTACCAGATATTAGATTTACAGTAACTGCTACAACAGTACATACATCTCTTTTATTGGGGCTACAATTATTACTGTTTGGAATCATGGAAAAGTACAAAAAGTACAAAAACACAAATCAACTGTGCTTTAATGGCGCAGTATGACTGTCATTGCTATGTGTATCAGTGGGTAATTGGTATCATATCCACTCTGAAACATCTAGCTAACCGCTAGCCTGTAGCAGACATAGTACCTGTATTGTCTAGTTCAGGGATGGGCAAACTAAGGCCCAGGGGTCAAATGCGGCCCTATGCTCAGTTTCATGCGGCCCACCATGAAGTCAAAAAATAAATTGAATTTGGCCTGTTGTTACATTTACCTAATATCATATATCCATCGCACAGCATGGTTTCAGAACTGTTGTGCCATGTTTGTTAATAGCATCATTAAACACTGTACTGTAGCATATGAGACAGCCTGTGGGTTTCAGGTCTAAACCGCAGTCGCTGTTTCACCAGAAACCGGTTAGAAACTGGTGCTCTTAATTTTGCATTGGCCCCCTTGGAAGCTTAGATTTTTCAGTATGTGGCCTACAAACAGACAAGTTTGCCCACCCCCAATCTTGTCTAATAGACTGTAGCCTACCTGCAGTGGTGGATGGGCTCTTCGGGTGGAGGGGGGCCCTGATGGAGCAGACCCTCACAGGCTCAGGTCTGTGTTTATGGCACAGTGAGATGTTATGTGTGGTATTGTCGAGAAAAGAGAAGCTGGTGGTGGTGTGGGGAACTTAAGGAGGAGGAGTAGAACCGAGGGGGATTTCATCAGGCTGAAGTGGAAATAAAAGAGAAGCCAGAGAGAGCGTCATGAAATATAGAGGGCATAGTCATCAGCTCAAAATAGAGCCGTCTCTGCCTGATCCATTCATCATGATGATGGAGCTTCATTAGTGTGTGGACATCAATCGGCCAGCGGAGAATGTGTGATTTCTAGAATATTCTCTGCCAGGTCATCACTACAGACAGAGTATTAAATAGTCTGAATGGCCATTGGAAACTGACAGTCTATTAACATAACATAATGCAACCATTTCATTTACACTCTTAATGACTCAATTACAACTTTTCACGTGAGTTAAACAGAAAACAGAGTTGCTTTGTATATGAGTAGTTCATAAGTGAATTTCCTGCTGGACACAAAAAGAATACACAATTAATTTTTTAAATTATGTTATTTATTTAAGTCTAATTACCAGCTTTTCAAAATACGCTGTAAAACAGAATTAAATACATTTCCAATATTTTCAAGTTTTATTTTCTTTACAATATTAAATTAGAAGCCAGTGGGGACCTTCAGCAGAGGATAAATGTTTGCTTTAAAGCAAAACAACATGGCAGGACATGAATCAGCATTAGATTGGGAGTAGGAAGCACTCAAACTCTAGGATGGCAGGAAGAAAAAAAATAAAAAAAAGCTGAGACCCTTTGACCCTGATTCAGCCCTTGGGAACATAAACACACATTCATATGGATTCAGCAGGAAGGCCCCTGGTTAGGACGAAGCATTGATGCCATTCTGTAGTCGTATGGATTACTTATTAGGTATGCTTGCTATGATCATTAAGGCTGGTTGATCTTGTGTACGCTGTAGTTCAGCCTCTGAGGGAGGCTCAATCGGTGGGGAGGGGAATCGTCTCTACGGACAGATAACATCTGTTATTAAATTCATGTAATGTATGTGTATAATGAATGTGATCCACACAGTCTCTCAGTGCAGGTGTTAGGTCATGTTACTACTGTATGCAGATCTATGGATGCTCCAGTGACATGCTGCACAGCCACTCTGAGGGTCTGGAGTCACATCGGAAGCCCTGGCATTCTCAGAAGTCCTGGTTCTCCAGCACATGCTAGGCAGGGCTCCAGGAGGCTTGTTTGGTGCCACACTCTCTCTTTGAACAGACTCTGAAAGGCCAGAGAGCTGCTGGCAGTGAGCTTTTTTTTTGGAGGGGGGTGTATTTTCTCTGTTGGCAAGCTGGGTAAGATATTATGGGATGACTCTGGGTACTGTGTCTAGTGATAGCTTGTAGAACTCAGCTGGCGAGAGGGGCAGGGCTGGCACGGTCAGTTGGCATCCTCATTGGCGTAGACGCCTGCCTCCCATTGGAGCGCCCGCGTGTTCTTGTGCCGTGTGACCCGGGTGGCCTCCAGTACCTGTCAGACAGACAGAGCGCACGAGCAGAGATTAGACCAACCTGAGGAAGGTTAGACTCAATCCCAATGAGCTCAACTAACTCTAAGCCTTGAATCCCCAAAGACTTCAGCCAGTCATCAGCCAATCATGAAACAGATTCATGCCTTTTTCAAGTCAAGTCTTTGACGGCTCAGGGTTTCTTAGGGCTTGGATGGACATTAGGATTGAGCTAATTTGTCATTGCAATTGAGAAATGTCTGAATCAGTGGACCAAGATAGATTCAACGCATGGATTTAAAATAGAGTAAAAACACTGTATTTAAATACAGCATGAGAAACAAACCCATCATCTCACCTCATTATTTACGGAGTCAGTGGGCTGGATTCCAGCATACTGTGGAAGACAGAAAGAGAAAAGGGTCAGGGCATTACATCACTTCCTTTGACAATGGCACAAGTTCTCCTCGGTGTGTGCAAGGTGGTTAGACACACAGGAAAGCACGCAAACACAGACAAACGGATGTACGTAAAACGTTTACACTCTAGGTCATCATTATGGGTTTATGTGTTTTTGGCCCAAAATAATTTTCAATAGGGCAGCTGCTAACTGAGCAAATTGTTGATGTAAGAAATAAACAGTAAATAAATGTTATGTTATGTCATGTGTAATGTGGAGGGAAACGTATGCAAGTTAAAGGTAAGGGTATAAAGGTATGGAGACAATGTAATGCAAGGCATGTTTACAGTGTGTACTGTATATGTAAAAGGAAAACACAAAGCATGTGTGTAAGGGAATGTACAGTAACACAAGGCACGGTTAGCGTGTTAAATGTGTGTGTGTGTGTGTGTGTGTGTGTAAAACTCACAGCATTCTCCTCCAACTTCAGTTTTGCCCGGTGCTCCTCAAAGTCCTCCAGCAGTGTCTCTGTGAGACCCTTCTGAGGGGAGATGGGACTCTGGTGCCCACCCGAACCCCCGGAGCTCCTGCCTCCCCTGCCGGGGCCAGCCGTCACCAGCGGGGACCCGCGGGCCGTCACGGGGGAGCTCGGCTTCTGGCTCCCCCACGGAAGGGCCGTCACTATGGAGACGGAGGGGAGCCGGGAGTACGGCCCAGCAGAGGGGGTGTGGAAGGTTTTATCTGCGAAGATAAGACAAAAACACAAACGGGACGCGGTAAGTGACGCACGCGCTCACAGGTCATGGGAACATGACGAGATGCCGTGAGAGTCAAAGCTTATTCCAGTTCCCACTTAGGACAGATGTCATTTTATGATGGGACTGTTAACTTTCTCAAGTTGATCCGACGGGGGGCCTTACAGTGTATCACATGACAACACCCTGACTCACACATCTTGATAGGCTGCAAAAACTGTGTATACCAAAGATAATCAGTACAAAAATATTTTGGAAATTTTGGAAATTACTATATGTTTTTCATTATCAAGGTTTTTCTTGTTCAGAATAGCTCTACAGAGATTATTTTTGTCAGCAAGATTCAGTGCCAAAATTTAAACTGTAGGTGGCAGCCTTTCATAATAAGATAGGAGTCAACTGTATTGCAAAAAATTATTGCAATATCTTAAGAGTCCATAGACATTTTGTCCTTTCCTTTGCTGTGGGCTGAAAGCAACTGTTGCAAGTGTTAATATGTAACACTGCACTTATACAGGAAGATGTAAAAGCTGTGCTGTGCTGTTTCTGCCCTTGTGATTCGATCAAAGTACGACTGGGACATTAACTCTGTGAGTCATGCAAAAGCCCTCATGGCTGCAGACGCACCAATAAAAACTAGCCGCCTCAGCACAGCGGAATGTGAAGCGCACACAACCCCAACGTCGGACGTCTTTTAGCGTCTGGGCCATCTCTGAGTGTCTTTGTGCCTATTTTGAGGTATGGGAAGGAAGGCCGATATCGGAAGACAACTGTTGCCTGCTTCAACATGTTGAATTGGTAGAAACGAGCTGGGAGATGTTAGTAATGGGGTCACTCTCATTGGCTGCTTGGCTTGTCACTGCATTTGTCTCCGAGGGAGACTCAAAGTGTTGTAGTGACACTTATGGAGGGATTCACTCCATATGGCCAAAGTTCTTTAGCATATGAAATCAAGAGAGAGTCAAGAGACTTAAAGAGGCTTTAAGACTCTAGGCTTGGGATGGAAGAGTAAAGGTGCTCCTCTCTGTAAATAGGGATGTTTCCCAAATGAGAGCCAAATGAGTAGAGAGAAGGGACAAGCACAAGAACACTGACTATCCCGAAGTCTCGCAGATTTTTGCCTCTTCTTTTTCAGTTACACCAGTGAATAAAAAAGCTAAAGCAGTGGGTTTCTTCCCCAACAAAAGTTTTAGTTTGCAAAGGCGACATAGATGAACACCCTTTTACCTTAAACCCTCAAACCCTTAGTGACTTAACTAACATAAATCAGCCAATCAGGAAGCTTATGGATGCCACTTATTAAACAATCTCCTATTCTTATTTGTCTTTGTTAAAAAGTGGGATGGCTGACTCACCTGAAGAGGCCATTCTTTGAGTATGGTAGGTGTCGAGACTCGAAGAGTAGGACTGCCTAGAATTCACTGGCTTTATTGGTTCCTGAGGCAGAACCGATTCTTTTGGTGGTTCTCCCACCTCTGTAATACTTGTCTGCTGGGCTGTGTTCTCCTCCTTTGAACTTGCTGTTTCTTTAACATTTGTCTCCTGTGTTGTCACGGTTACCACGGTTTCCAAGACATCCACAGCATCCAGGCCTGTGTCCAAGGACCTGGAGCAGATCCGAGATTCCCGGAGATCCAAAAGTTCTTTCTCGCGCTGCAAGTCTCTCTCAATCTCCTGCCGGATAAGATCCGGAGCGTTCTGCAGACGCTGTTCCAGGTGTTTCCTCCACGGTGGGAAGGACCGGATCTCCTGATCCTGCCTGGTGTCGGTGAGGGAAGAGAGACTGCTGGAGGAGAATGACCCCATGGATGCCCTCAATAGGCCCTCCGCTCTGGTGGATTCTGCAGGCCTCTGCTGGACGCTCGCAGACAAGGACATGCGCTGGTTCTCCGCTGTGGACTGGCGTTGCCGTGAGCTCCAGGAGCTTTCTGAGTTGGAGGTGGACGCGGAGCTCACTCTGCTCACGGGGAGCACCGTATGCTCTGCGTGCCGGTGCGGACAACACGGCGACGTGCCCTCCTCCAGCTCCGAGTGTTCCGACGCCTCGGCGAGCGAAGGGCGTTCGGGGATCAAGCTGCTGTCTCGGGCGACCGAGGAGCTCTGCGAGACGTCTGGCAGCACGCCCGAAGAGACAGACGGTGCAGGCGATGACTTCACCTGAGGCTCAAACACCTTCTTGCGCTCCTCCACGTCATAGATGACGGCACCGCGCCCCTTCTCCACACCCGCTTTCCTGCTGGTGGACTCTTGCCGCTCCAAGTCCCTCTCAATCTCGCGGTGGATGAGGAAGCTGACACGGTTACTCTCTTTGGCTTTGAGCGGCCTGGCGGGTGACGGCGGAGTGGGCTCGGACAGCGAGAGCAGCGGCTTGGTCTTGATCTCCACCATCTCAGCCGAGGTGCTGTGTTTGATCCCCCGGGACTTCCGCAGGCTCTCCTCGCGCTCCTGTGCGATGCGGATCTCCCGCTCGATGGGCGTCTCCTTGGCGATGCGAATGTCTCTCTCAGCAGGCGTCTCCTCGACGCTGGAGTTATCGCTGCTGTCACTAGTGTTCCCGCCGAGCTGGTCGCCCAGTCCTGAGTCCATTTCCGCGCCACCGGTGCTCCTCTTCATCGCCTCCTGGTCCTCGACGACCGTCACTGTCACCATGTTGCTGATGAACACGTCATCACTGTTCTGCCTGGGCAGGCTGTGGTTAGTTGTTTGCCGGCTCTCTTGGACCACGTCCTTAGATGGCACAGCACTGCTCTCTTCGAAAAACATGTACTTGCGCAGCTGAGCGGGTACCTGGGAGGTGTACGTCGGGGCCGGGGAGTTGGAGGTATAAGTCGAGGCTGGGGCTGATCTCCGTACGATGGGGTTCCGCTTAGTCTGCTCCAGCAGGAGGAACTGCTTGCGGGCCGAGTCGAAGTCGATCTGCTTCTCGTCGATGGTGCCCGGCTCCGCCGGCGTTGGCTCGGGGGCGGAGTCCACAGAGGTGTAGCTGATGCTGAAGCCGTCCACCAGCTTCCTGGTGCCGAGATCCAAACCCAGAGAGCTCACCTGCTCCTTAAAGGTCTGGCTCTTCTTGGGCGCCTGTTCGCGGATGATCTCCCTCCTGTCCACATTAACCACTTCCTTCTTTGCCATCGTCCTGGATACAAGTGAGTTCTCCACTCTGTAACGAGAGTCGCCGTTGTTCTCCTCGAAGAGCCTCTCAGGTTTTCGTTCGGGTGAGTATGTTTGGAGCCTGTAGCTGTTTTGCTCTTTTAGCGTGGCCAACTTGGCCAGTCGCTCGGGCGCCGTCATCCACTCCTCGTTTTTCTCGGCCTCCGGGCTGGTGGGGTCATCCACGAAGGAGTAGAAACCTGTGCGTGAGCCGGCGCGTGAGCCAGCGCTGCTGGGGGTCCCAGGGGTGGTGGAAGGCGAGCTCCTACCGCTGCCCACCGACCAAGCATCCCCATCCCTCACAGATACCTGGCGTGACACGACCACCACATCCTCCATGTCCTCGTCGGGCTTGGGGGAGACAGAGATGGAGGCTTGGGTGTGGGTGATGGAGATGCCCTCAAAGGCCTCCTGCTCGTGGGTGGGGGAGAATGAGAAGGAGCCGTCCGAGGTGGGGCTCACCATATTCCGAAGCTCCGTCAGCTTCAGCTGGGGAGACATTGGATTTAGCATCCACTTGCGCGGTTTGCTCCCCATGGTGGAGGTAACGGCAGGCTCCATTGCCTCGGCCTCAGCTTCAGCCTCACCCTCTGGGGAAATGCAGGGGGCAGCGGGGGGCTGGAGTGGCAGAGGTTGGGGTGGTGGAGGAGCAGGTGGAGGTGGAGGAGGGCGTGAGCGTGGAAAGGGGTATGATCGGATTAGTGGCCGCTGTGGTGCAGAGCCCGGTGCATCCTGGGAAGTGGCAAAAGTCAACTGCCTCTGAAAGAACCAGAAACAAAAAAAAAAGCTGTTAATATTTAGCTGCATTTCATCCCGTGTCCAATGTTTATACATGATAACTTTTTTATATTTATACGAACAAAACTTAGCACATCCAACTCAGATCTGAACCAACTGCTCCAACTTTAAAGGAAACTTTAGGATTTTTGTCCACGCACACACAAACAGACACACAAACCCTAAGGCTGGTTTCTCCTCTAAGAGCAGAGACCTAGCTCATGTTGTTGTGTTTCCCTCTCCTTCAGAGTAAGAGTCTGAACTGGCCCCAACCCGAACTGCATGTGCACACTTGTTTTGACACAGGTTAGGGCCTAGTGCTCCTGTTCTAAAAGCAGAGAGCACACACACACACACACATACAGACTGGGTGTTTTATGCCATGAGAGCAGAGAGCTATCCTGCGTTACAAAAAATATATTAAAAAGTATATAAAAAAGGCATGCACACAATGTCCGTTATGAGTTAGAGCCGAGAGCACCTGCTTTAGAAAGGCAGAGGTTTTTAAAAACATTTCGAATACTCCAGATAATGTGATTGTAAAAGAATCTGTGAATTCTGTATTTATTATTGAAGTGGACGGCTGTTTTGATTTGTACATGGACACTTGCTATTATTCCAAGCTATTGAAATACAAACCATTAATAGAATTCATTTTCCAGTTGGGATATGAATGTTGGCTAATAGTACTATTTTATGGAAGTTTGAGTCATGTACGTAGGAATGTTGTCAGAGGGCTGCAGCTGGGGGGACTGCAGAAGATGGGGGCAAGATTTGTTAAGTCTCTGCTATCATTGGTAGCATGCAATGTGGAGACAAAGATGTTATGTTTATCCTTGAATACTGAGTGTTCCATTAACAAGAGGACTGGCGTGTAAGCCTAGTAGATCTGTCACCCTGTCAAAAACTCTTCCCAAAGTATTTGGATCTTGTATTTCTTGTTATGTAAATATATGCTTTTCTACAGCCTCATTGACAATAATCATTGTCCTAAAGTCCTTTTTCACGGATAACACCCCACCTAGAGCCGGAGCCGGTTACTCCAGCTCTGTGCTTGGGCGCTTTGTGCTAAACGCCAACTCATCCGCAGTAAAAATATTTGAAGAGATGCCAGGGGAAATAAAGGTCCTATCACCGCACACATTTTATGATTTACCTGAAGGATGCTTCAGAAGGATGACTAAGAGGCAAACTATGCAATTACATAACCTCACATTTAACATGAGCATTTCTGTAGCAATGCCTGAGTTTGAATATTATATGGGAATGTACCGAGGTATTAAAATAATATGGAAATGAATCACAGGTGAAATAGCACTGACCTAGAGAGCACAAAGAACTCAACCTCCATTAAATATGTTCAAGGTTTACAGTACAAAGGTGTGAGCATTAGCCAGGCAACATTGATTTGATCATATTTGCAGAAAAAGTAGGCATCATCGTTAGGAGCCCGTACTGTATTGTATAGGGGGTATGGATTGGGATAGAGATTCATATACAAAATTTCAGGCATCCCACAGCATCCATTACATGACATACAAACGCCATACCCATGACACACACTCACACACACACACACACACACACACACACACAAACACACACATAGCTGCAAACACTCCAAAAATACAGAAAAAGAATTCTAATTGCGTGCCATTTATGACGATAATGACGAGGAGGAGACGGACATTGTGGAGGAAGATTCATTCTTGTTGAGCCAAGACTTCTTGAGCCAAGACTCCATGATTGTTTATGGTACCAATGATTACAGATTAAGGGTCAATGAGGAACAATAAGCCGCATAGGAAGGCAAAGGTTGAAAATTAGCCTGATTAATCACTTTTGGAAAAGTTTTGGAAAAGAAGTCTCACTTTAGCGCAGGAGCAAAGGAAACAAATCTGTAATAGATCTAGAGTAGATCTGTAGTTTGGTATTAGATGGTAGCCTGATACTGTGTAATTGACAGCACATAGTATCCTTATACAGCTTGCCTCTTCAGAAGAATGCTCACTTGCATGTAAACTCCTTAAGGCTAGTACAGGGGAAAGGTACTGACTGGAATCATTATATTACTCATTGACCATACTGTACCCTTACCGCCTGCCTGTGCCAACAACTGATAAACTCCACCGTTCCTGACTTATCAGTTTTACACTTATATTCACATCAAAAGCTGATCCAAACGTATGTCTAAATCATTATCGTTGTACAGATGTATATTTGCACCATGCAGGGTGCATCCTTCCAGAAAACAGGCCAATGACACTGTTAACCAATTGGACGCAACCAGAGGCGTCCAACAAAAATGCCAGTACTTCACTCTGTGTGTCTATTGCCAAAACTGAGCACACATCATTGTGCCCACTCTACCAACTCTAAAAACACCCGACACACTCACCTCGTAACTGGAGGGAACGTCAATGTCTCTCCCACACACATACACACACACACACACACACACACACTCACCTGTACATAAACACAGGTCTCCCCTTTGGGTCTCCTTGTCTGGTTTGTCAAAACACCTGGCTGATAACGTGGGGAATGTCCTATAGAATCTTCTCACTTTCTCGAGGCGCAGTGTAAGACAGCAGATAAGTGTGTGTGTGTGTGTGTGTGTATATGTGTGTGTGTGCTCTCCTGCATGGGCTTCGCGACTCTAAGGGAGTTCACCTCTCTCAGTCTCACTGTCAGTATGCAACCATGTGTGGTGGAGTGGACTGTGCCCCACTGATAAGACCACTGGGGCTGGACTTCCTGGAAGAGGTGTCCCGGGGCAACCTCATTGGCCAGACCTCGCTGGCACTAGCCTATGAGAAGCAGATGACACTTCAGGGGGGGTCCTCAAGTATGAGGATGTACTAAGAGTTGTGAAAAAAACGTGACGGCAAATACAGCAACTTAGCCTATCTCCTTTTGACCAAAACACTCTAGTGTTTGACGGAATCAGCATGTTCAAGACAGAAGCCTGCTTTAAAACAGAGCCTACCCTACCAGTGCAACTTCTTGAGACCAAGACTTGTGATGTTAAGTCCTGTGTCATAACATATATGTTATGCTACATTTCGACAGATTGTCTGTACTGATTAAGGCGCATATCCAGACTAAACAGACAAATTCAGTGAAACTCTCCACTTGTAAACCCTGTTTCTTGCCCTCGGCTTTGTATGTGAAGTTGGATGATACAAGATACTTTTACCATTAAATTATTAGCGACTAGAAAGAGATGTGTGAATACATTCCTTGTGCAACATATAGCTATAGTCTTTATTACCCGGCAATTATCTGATAAGATGCCCTGGTTTACATGCTTGTTTGTCAGTAAGCAAAAACATTTTACCATACATGTAACAAACAAACAGGTTGTTTGTATAGGCTACTAAACTGAGGCAAACCAGTGGAGCACTGTACATTTGCCTGAATACATTATAACTTATGTGAATTAGATCTTGGGGTTCCGCTAAACAACAAATTCAGACAATAAAAGTTTAAGAGGGTCAAAGAGTAAGCCTCCGGTCTTCCATCGGTTTCTGTTTCTCGATACTGACGCCATGGAAGCCACCACAGCGAGACCGAGCGCCATCAGCACAGGCCTTAAAGCAACTATGCCTGATCCCAACGACCCCTTTCAACCCCAAGCCTTGAGAGCTCAAGGACTTGACTAGCATGTACCTCACAATCAGCTAATCCGTGAGGCTTCCATTTACACTAACTTACGCATTTAGGTTAGGGAATATAGCATTTGTAAACCACTGAGGAGGAATTCCCCAAAACCTGCTCCCATATCCCCCACAGATTAGCTTCACAATCCACAGACAGGAGGCCTACCTTGGACTAAGATTACATCTGTCTTCACAACACCTTCCTTCTGCAGGTTCAATTGCTTCTGAAGCCAGTGTCAGATCAGCATCACTACTTGTCCAAAGAGACTGTGACTATTACTCATTTGATTTGCTAAATGGTACACAATAAAAACAAAAACAATGGCCCCACCCAAACACCAAGGGCGCTCAAAGGGTGTATGAAGATGATCCATTGGAGATGTTTCTAACAATGACAAAAGCAGATGACCTGAGGGAAGCTCTACGTAAAGTATAAACACAGGTTATCTTAGGCGTGGACAAGAAGTCGCATAAAGGGCGAGTGAAGGTGATGTCTGAGGCCGCTGTCATAAGTCACCACCCTTGAATGACCTGAGAAACACAAACGTCGCCCATCCTGATAATCTCCGCTAGTCACTGTCTCCGCCAAGACTCGTAATTTGATTTGATTGTCGAACACATGCACGCACACAAACACATGCATAAACACACACACACACACACACACACACACACACACACACACACACACACACACACACACACACACACACACACACAGGGACAATTCCAACCAGTAAAAGTTCAGCCATGATCACACTTGAGACAACTCCAGCAGTTATGGGCTGGTCTAAGAGAGCAATGATTACCCAGAACTCCTATACACACACACACTTAAACACACACACACACCCTCTCTCACATACACACCTGTTCTTCTACCACACCTGGTTCTAGAAGTTCAGATACACCGCCAGCTTCATTATGGGACACACACACACTTTCTCTCTGCCCATATATGGCCAAACTGGTTTACTGAAAGACACCGGGTGTGTTTAGATTCACACAGTGACTTACAACACTGGATTAGAGCAATGCATTCTGGGCTTTTGTTTTGCCAAGTCCAAGACGCATCCCTTTTAAAAGAGCCGTAGGCAGCTACCTTGAAAGAGATGTGTGAATAGATTCCTTGTGCAACATATAGCTATAGTCTTTATTACCCGGCAATTATCTGATAAGCTGCCCTGGTTTACATGCTTGTTTGTCACTAAGCAAAAACATTTTACCATACATGTAACAAACAAACAAACAGGTTGTTTGTATACTAAACTGAGCCAAAAGAGTGGAGCAAACACATCCATTGCGAGAGACAGAGAGCAGAGGCTGACTGGCATGGAAATATCCTCGCCTGGGAAAACCCATCCTGATTTGAGATTGATTTGATTTTGCTCTGCAGCTTAGTATTGCCACCAAGGCTATTTGCATTTCATTTTGTTTGCCTGAGATAGGCAGCCAATCAAAAATGGGCTTTCCCCCCTGGCACTATGGAGCTTGGAGGCAGACTTAACCCCCAGAACCAGAATTAGGAACCAATGAGCGGAGGCATTTAGATCTTCATTCACCCATCATGCCTTAGAGCAGTGGGAGATGACACCAAGGTATCCAGACCACACTCAATCTCAGAAGTAGGTAATGAAAGGGAGACTAGACACATCACCTTAATGTCAGGAACTGAAGGCTACCTTCCTTCTCTAGGTACCAAAGTCATTGACATTTACATCACTTGAGGGAATCAATCCCAACGACATTAGCATCACTTCTTCCAAACTCACTGACATCACCAACACTGTTCCTAACACCGTTCCTACCTTGTACCAAACTCACTAACATCACCAACACCATTCCCACCTCATACCAAACTCACTGACATCCCCAACACTGTTCTCACCTCATACCGAACTCACTGACCCATAACACCACTGACTTTGGGAGCTAATCTCACATCTCAATCTCCCATCCAAAGCAAACTGTGTGATCACTCTAGCACTCCCCAGTGCTCAAGACCAGACCAATGGACGAGCTCAGCTGTTAAATGGCAGCAGTGACTGGCTAACAGCTAATAGTTAATAGCTAATTGAGCCATCTGATAAAAGGAGAAGAGAAGTGAAGAACTAAAGACACAGCCCGCCCTTATCTCCAGTCTGTTGACATCTGTCTGACTGAGAAAGTTATTAAAGGCGTCTCAAGGAGAATATATGGACGTCTGAGAGTGTGAGCCTACTGCTACACTCCTGAGTACAACACTGCAGCCGAGTCCACCTATCCTCTTCTCACAATCCTCTTACACACACACACACATATATACACACACACAGGGGTGCAGTGGGCATCGGATGTGTGGTTCGACGCCCTCCCACCTGTATTGTGCGTTTTCAAACATCACACTGTGCAGCAGCTTCTGTTAGTTCATCTAAATAAAGAAGTCTGCCCCCCTGTGGAGAGACTGAGAAATGTGCATACAGGACACACCCACAGATTCAACTCCTACATTACAGACTGACTACACAAGAACAGAATGAGATCATTTTATTGAGTTAATGTGTCAGTGGGTCCCAGAGCCATTAAATTCACATAAAGTATTCATTGAACTCATTTGAATGCCTTCAACTGGACTACGCTTGTCTTAGCTCCAAAGACACACCTGTGCTTAACATGCCGGCTCATCACAGGGACATACTTCACCTTTACAGAATACAATACTGTATTTAGAGAAGATCAACTATACCCTCTATGACCCTGTACTAATATCTCACTCAAATAGGGATACTGTTTATACCAGTCTGTATGTGTGTGTGTGTGTGTGTGTGTGTGTGTGTGTGCATTTTCCTTACCTTCATGTCATTCTCCAAAGAGTTACACAACACCTGCCATGGAGGTGTGTACTTGAACATCTTTCAGTGTCACTGCTAAACGTGTGTTTACTACAAACTTCTATTAGGATGCGTGTGTGTGTGTGTGTGTGTGTGTGTGTGTGTGTGTGTGTGTGTGTTATTCTAACATAAGAATGTATGCTTCACACGCTTCAAAGCAGTGCAATCAAGATGAAGTCAAGGTGAACTCTCTCCAGGTGCAAGCCTTCTGCTAAGGAATGATGCGGCAGAGAGAGAGAGAGAGAGAGAGAGAGAGAGAGAGAGACATTGATGATCCATTGAGAGATTTTGAAAAACATGCAAAAAAAACAAAAAATAATAAATAATTAACTTGTCATTGCCTTGAATTAAACACTGTGGGAACATTCAAATAAACAAGGGGAGGCTCATTTGGGCACAATGCTGTGTCTGGGATAGAAGTCATAACTCAATAACTCACACAAATGCACTACATGTTGAACAAACAATCAGCAAAATTTGTGTGCATTGTTCAAAAACAAATAATAAACACAAGAAGCAAAATCAGGAGAATTTAGATTTACAGAATTCCTAATTCCGAATTTGGAACTGCTAAATTTCCCAGAGGTTAATAAAGTGTCTATCTATCTATCTACAGTATCTATCTATCTATCTATTCACCGATTTGCACCAAAACAAAGCCCAATAATCTAAGCAGTAGCCAAACAACATGTATAGAGACAGGCAAGTAAAGTGTTCTGCAGCACCAGTGTCAGGAATGTTCTACACGCAGGCTTCCATCACTGACAATTCTACTCCTAACTAAGCCAGCGGGTCTCTGGCTCTGGGCCAGATCTAAGCCTTAACTGGGCCAGAGCTGCTACAGACTCTGCTGGTTCTGAGGATTTCTTTTGCAGGTTGAGCCACTGGTGAGTGGTTTAGGTACTTACCTCTTCAAGAGGGCACAAGCTGGTCCCACGTACGTGGCTGTGTGTGTGTATGTGTGTGTGTGTGTGTGTGTGTGTGTGTGTGTCTCGGAGTGTGTGTCTCTCAGGACCACACCCCTCTGGGCCTCAGTCGGAACCAGGATGCTGCTCTCGTTTCAGGCCGTGCTCCCAGCCATGGAAGCTCCTCCTCTCCCGGTGTGTGTGTGTGTGTGTGTGTGTTTGTTTGTGTGAGAGAGAGACTGAGAGAGAGAGATAGAGAGGGAGAGTGTGTGTGTGTGTGTTTGTGTGCGTGTGTGTGTGTGTTTGTGTGAGGGAGAGAGTGAGAGAGAGATTGAGAGAGAGAGTGTGTGTGTGTGTGTTAGAGAGAGAGAGAAAGAAAGAGTGTGTGTGTTTGTGTGTGTGTGTATGTATAGAAGAGAAAGAGAGAGAGAGAGAGAGTGTGTGTGTGTGATCACCAAAGCCTTGGTTTCAAAAGGGCATTTATCCCTCTGCTGACGGACAAAGAGTGTGTGGCGTGATCCACTTGTTGTTGTTTTTACAGCAGGTGCCCTATGTGTGTGTATTTGTGTGACTGTGTGTTTGTATGTGTGTCACAGAGAGTTGTATAGTGTGTATACTATATAGTCATACAAATCAGAGTTTATATGAGTGTGTTTTAGAGTATGAATGTATGTGTGTTGATTAATATGTGTGTGTGTGTGTGTGTGTGTGTGTTAATGTCTCTCTCTGTGTTTGTATATGTAGTGTGTGTGTGTGTGTCTCTGTGTGTGTTTTTTACTGGCATGCAAGTGTATGAGAGCAAGAGAGAGAGAGAGACAAAGAAATAAAGAGAGCGAGAGAGACTAGTTGTTTGTGTGAGAGTGTGTGTGTGTGTGTGTATGTGTGAGTGAGATAGTGAGTGTGTATGTGTGACTGTGAGTGTGTGTGTGTGTGTGACTCTAGGTGCTGAGAGCAGGGAAACTGAGTGGAATGCTGCTGACCATCAGCAAACTGGCCTGTGTGGCACGGACCTCCGGACCCCCTCCACCCCCCCAGCGCTGGACCACCAGCCGTCCAGCCCCGACCCCCAGCACTGGACCCCCCCGTGGCCCAGCCACGCCTCTGCTGTTTGGGGCTGCTGGCCTGGACGCCTGGGCCCCACACAATGGAGCGTACAAAACTACACTGGGGAACAGATTAGTGTCTGAATGCACGCCGCAGTGACAGGGATGAGTGGTGCGTGTACACACACACAGACACACACACACATACACAAACGCCTGCCCACGTGCTCAATCGTGTATGTGTATGCTTGCACACACACACACACACACACACACACATTTATGCAGACACATACACACTCTCTCTCTCTCTCTCTCACACACACACACACACACACACACACAAACACTGTTATGTACTTACATACAAATGTACAGTACCCACATGCAGGGCAACAAAAGACAAATAATCACACAAATACCTCTTGCAGACAGATTCATAAACAAACAGAGAAACACACAGTTGACACATACATATGACACACACAAACGAACACACACACACACACACACACACCAGGGATGGAAATTAACTTTTTTGTCCACCAGCCACTGTGGCTGGTAGGTTTTAAAATCTACCAGCCACTCAACATTTTTACCAGCCAATTTATATTCA
>JAVQKI010281641.1:0-10546 GCA_036025975.1 Nematalosa erebi
TTTGTGTGTGTGTGTGTGTGTGTGTGTGTGTGTGTGTGTGTGTGTGTGTGTGTGTGTGTGTGTGTGTGTGTGTGTGTCTTGGTTTACTATTTTCATGAAAATCAGGGCATTTTTGTGCATGTAGTTTGAGATGTGACACGTCAGGTTGCTACTAGTTTCACAGAGCAGTGATTGAAACACTGATACTTGCCTCCTGATCGTTATCCTTCACACAGCCCACGAGAGCTGGAGATGTGTGTGTGAGAGTTTGTGTGGTTGTATGTAATGTGAATGTATTCCTCAATCAATGTTGCTGAAGTTGATTTGTTTCTGGCTATAACTGAAATCATTAATTTGAGTGTATGGGCACCCATTTTGGAGTGTCATTGTTTGTGTGTGTGTGTGTGTGTGGCTGGCAACTGGCAGCTGCACCTTAGACGATACAAGCACATGCCTCTGCTCTAAGCCCACACACACTTTACCTGCGCCAGATGGAGATTAAGCCACTAATACGTTCCTTTTTAAGCTGCCGTCTGAAAACAGCTGACTTTCCTGGTCAGTTTAGACATCGTTCCAGTGTGTGTGTGTGTGTTTATGTGCGTGTGTGTCTAAATGCCATCTGTGATGATAATAGACCTGTTTTAAGAAATCCTACTAAATTCATTTGTGTCAAATCATTAGCTTTATAACTATGAACAGAAAGGACTGATACTGATGTTTGATGACTTGAGTGCCCTGAAACTACTGTGCCTGAGTTTGCCCTAAAGAGTAATCATTCTTCTGTGGGTGTGTTTGCCTGTGTCTCCCTGCCTCAGTACTCTCTCTGCAATGAGCCTCTGATTGAGCTCTCTAACCCTGGGGCCAGCGGCTCCATCTTCTACGTAACCAGGGACGATGAGTTCATCATCAAAACAGTCATGCACAAGGAGGCTGAATTTCTCCAGAAGTTGCTGCCTGGATACTATATGGTGAGATACCACTCCCCCTCCACACACAAGCACTCACTAACACACACATACTGTGCATCAGCTCCAACCCCGCACCCCACCTACTGATGTAATTTCCTCTGCAAGGCCCTTTTACAGCAGGATGTTCATCATCAGTCAATTAGTGCAACAGGCATCAGTGTTCAGATTATGTTTCCTGCAAACACCAACAGTCACACAAGCCATGCATTTGTTCACATCATACATCCGTTGGTAGTGAGTGGCTGTAGTCAGGAGTCTTCTGTAAGGTAGGTGTCAGGGTGTTGGATGACTAGCGGATGGCTTGCGCAACTGGCCTGAGGACTATGTGTGTGTGTATGTTGTCATGAGTTTTTGTGAGAGGATGCCTGTGTATGTGTGTGTGTGTGTGTGTGTGTTTGTGTGCTCAAGAGAGAGAGGGAGATTGAGTGAGACTCTAAATGTGGCATGTCCAGTGCCCTGACCCCAGCTAGCCCTGACGTTAGCACGGCTTAGCGCAAAGAGTGTGCGCTGTGTGCTGTGTGCTGTGTGCTGAATGAGGGAGCACTAGTGTGTGTGGCTGGCATGCAGCACACACATGACTTGGTGCTTATGATGCCAGAGGTCACTCTCCCTCAGACCAGGAGAACTAAGGACAGAGATCATTCACCAACAGCATTCAGTGACCAAAACTCAAGGAAGAGGACAGGTTGATGTGAGGGCAAAAATATACGGCCATATTTCCAACCCACAGATAGAGAAATATTTGGGTCTGTAGCTAGAATTTCTGGGTTGATTTGGAATGTAGTTTGAATTATTTCATGTATTTTTTCCTTTGGAGCTTTTTTAAGGTCAAATATGACAAACTCAATTAGACCATCAGATGTTTATTTCATGCATATGTACTGTCTTGACTAGTGCATGAAGGTGAGAAAGTTATTTCAATATTTCAGTTTTTTTTCACCTTCTCAAAGCCTGACTTGGGCCTATAGGAAGTATTTTCTATTTAAAGCCTCATATGCATCCAGTTTTGGTCTCAGCCTTTCCTGTCCTCTTTCCTCTTCCACTCTGGTCGTCTCTTCCCCCTTCGACAACTCTTGAGCTAAAGGACTAATCCATTTTTAATTTGAATCACAATTTGAGCCAGTGCGATTTTTCAATCACAAAGGCGGCAGTTAACTGTAAAGCTTGCAACCTTGATCATTTGGGAGTATTTTGGGTTAATCAGAAGTATATATCCAAAACCTGTAATCGAGAGGTTGCTACCCCCAGAATCTGACAACAATACAACAAACTTTTCAATGTTTGAAAAAGCACCAGTATAATGTCTGTAGCAGCAGTGCAATGAGTGTACAGCAAACAAGACACCTTGTAGTGTTGGTCTTATCCAGTATATGAAGAATATCTGAACTGGTAGTACAGTCATTTTGAAATGTATTATACAGACAAATATAAACTGAAGCTTGACTTTCAAAAATTATGCAATCCCAGCCGCAGTCCAAAGAATTGCATTTGCAATTTCCCCACATAATTTAGCCCTAGTTAAGTCTTCACCTTGGGCTCCGAACCCCTCCCATTCTGGCTTTCTTTTAAACCCCTCCCATTCTTTTCATTTCTATTCTCCTCTTCTTTTTGCTCTGTTTCTTGTTTTCCTATTTCTTAATGTTTTCTCTGTTTTGTGTTTGGGAACCCATAGAACCTAAACCAGAATCCTCGCACTCTGCTGCCCAAGTTCTTTGGCCTGTACTGCGTGCAGTCTGGCGGGAAGAACATTCGGATTGTGGTGATGAACAACGTTCTGCCTCGCGTCTTCCGCATGCACCTCAAGTTTGACCTCAAAGGTTCCACGTACAAACGCCGGGCATCCAAAAAGGAACGTGAGAAATCCAGACCCACTTTTAAAGATCTGGACTTCATGCAGGAGGTCTGCGATGGACTCTTGCTTGATACGGACACATACAATGCTCTGGTCAAGACTCTGCAGAGAGACTGCCTGGTAAGCCATGTTTTTTTCTTAGCTTATGTTTTTTGACTTCTTTTAAAGTATTAATTTGCTTATCATACCATACTTGAAGAAGTGTTGGGGGCTGGACGCCTGCAATGGTTAAGACTTATTATTAATTAACTGGAGAAGGCAGTATATTCTCCAGAGGTTCTAATATAGACTGAGGGAAAGATTGGCACTCCCCCAGTATCCCAGCATCCTTTTACCATCAAACGATTTACTTTATGTACTTTTATTTATGTTCTTTATGTACTTTCTTATTTACAGCTCAACAATAATGAAATAATGCAATAATGGTCCCATTAATAGTCTCAAGGGATGTTCTGAATTGGCCTACTTAGGGATGGATAAAATTGCTTTGGCGCTTTGTTTGTTAATCAAGAGTGGTATCAATCCACTACTTTCATGATTTAGTCATTCACAGGCGACAGTTCACCGGCTATGTGGCACTTATTGTATTGTTAGATTATTATTATACTTATAAATGTTGTTGCTAATGCTTATTTTCCCCCCTCAATGATATGTCCTTATTGTTGTAAGCCACACAGTATGCGGTTAAAAGCCATACTTGGTGTTTAAGCACTGTTAAATGCATTCTGTGTGATTGATTAAAACCTTTAAGATTATGTAACAAAACTAAGTGCATTTTTCATCTGCATCCTTACAGTATTTCAGTTTGAATTAGGTCATAGAGAGAGCGTGCAGAATGTTCTCACATTCATCTTTACAAGCCATGTTTTACATGCACGGTGAGTACCTGTGGCAGTACTCTGATGTCAGCTGGTGCTGTCTGGCTGTGTGCTGTGCTTCAGGTGTTGGAGAGCTTTAAGATCATGGACTACAGCCTGCTGCTGGGGGTGCATAACCTAGACCAGGCAGAGCGGGATCAGCAGATGGAGGGCTCGCAGGGCAGCGGCGACGAAAAGAGACCGGCTGCACAGCGGGCGCTCTACTCCACCGCCATGGAGTCCATCCAGGGCGGCGCCTCATGTGGCGGAGCCATCGACACGGAAGACACGTGAGTCTCATGAGCAAGGGGGTCTTGAACAGGAAGCACTACTGATTGAACAGTTTCAAGAGGACGCTGCCTGATGAAATTATCTCATTGTGTCTCACTTAGCTATACCTTATGGCTACAAGATTATTCAATATCATTTGATATTGATCAATTGGATTTATCTATTCTTTCATATGTTAGTCATCATGCCATTGGTATGGTCCAGGTAGATTGTGTGTACATATTATTTACACATACAGTAGGCTATATCTAATCTCTCTCTCTCTCTCTCTCTCTCTCTCTCTCTCTCTCTCTCTCTCTCTCTGTAGCATGGGTGGAATTCCTGCAGTAAGTGGGCGAGGAGAGAGACTCCTTCTCTTCATTGGCATCATTGACATTCTACAGTCATACAGGTACTAAACACACTCAACAAGATCTCCTGCATTGGCAATGCAATAGCAGCATGTATCTGTATGGACTTGATGTCCAATATGATAACAGCATGTATCTGTATACTTGATTTCTAATGCAATAACAGCATGTCATGTATATTTTAGGCTTAATGTCCATCAGCGCTGATGGTAGAATTTTGTGTTGGAGGTTTGCTGTCATAAAAGATGTTCCCAATTTGAAGTAGTGGCTCACCTTATGTAACATATTATAAATAGAAATCTATGCTAATCAAATTGGCCTGAAGCACTTTGTTAAACCCTTGTACAACAGTAACAAAAAATAATTTGCTTGACCTTTAACCCACTAGAATCCCCCAGAAGATAATGGTCCAGTCTATCTGGTGTATGAGTGGACTGTGCTGTGAGCTTTCTCAGTGCTAGAGGGAAGGCTTCACCCTGAGCTGACTGTCTCTGAGCACCTCTCTCTCTCTCTCTCTCTCTCTCTCTCTCTCTCTTTCTTTCTCTCTCTCTCTGTCTCTCTCTCTCTCTTACTCTCTCTTAGGCTCGTGAAAAAGCTGGAGCACACATGGAAAGCGCTGGTTCATGACGGGGTGAGTCAACACGGCCTCCTGCCTCGAGCCCCTTCCAACCGCTGCCTAGCACCTGTCTGTCACAGTTTAATGCATAATATTGCATAATGAGTGGCAGCAGTCTGAATACTAATACACACTAAGGTCTCTCTCAGCCTCTCATGGGAAGTATGGAGAACATGTAAAGCAGGGGAAGGGAATGTCTGGCCCGGCAAAGCCTTTGATCCGGCCCATGGAGACAAGGCCACTTTAAAAAAAAATAAAAAAGCGTCCCTCTGAAATTAATATGAATGTGAAATTAATGTGTGTCGAGAAATTGACAATTTAGAATGTGGTATGGAAGTAGTAATGTTTAAACTGAAAATGTTATGACTTCCATGTATACAGAAGTGTAGAAAATTGTTGCTCTCGTAATGTAGCCTAATAATCAGCTAGCCAGTCTTTGGAACTTCAATATGATTCACGTTCAATAATTCTAAAAGTGTATATGTGTGCTCAGCTCTGCGGTAAAAAAAAAAAGTAAGGCCCCACAAACAAATTCTAAAAACTGATGTGACCCTTGATGTGAAAAAAGGTTCCCCACCCCTGACATAGAGGACAGAAACTGGGACTGCAAGTTAAACCGCCAGCATGTCAGAACATATCATGCTGTCAGTATTATGAAATGAATGGTAAAGTATTTATCAAGTCAAGTCAAGTTGGTTTCATTGGCATTTTACTGTATATAGTGAGACGAAACAACATTTCACCATGGATCAAGTGGTGTCACATTTAGAATACATAGAAAGACATGAGAGGCTACATTTAGTGGACACACGTTCTAGATATACGCATAAAGTGCACTTAGAGCATTTAAGACAGACAAGGGACAGGACAGACAACAAAAGACAGGGCATTAGTAGACTCCCTCTCTCCCTCACAGAGCATTGATTGTTATAAGTTAAGTTCACAGTGAGGTGTAGATAGAATATATAGAATCTAGCAGCAGAGAAAAAGTGCAGGAGTGCATTTCAGTTCAATGTGAAAAAAAACTAGCCAAAGTCTTCTTTTGTGGTATTTGTGGCCGACGTCAATGGCAGTCTCAGAGAGGAGGTATGCAACATGTCTGGCCACAACAGGACTACTCCAGTGTATCTTGCCAGAGGAAATGATTGCTTGGTAGTATCTCGTTTACTGTGAGAGGACACAGACGCGGGGTGTGGCTGAGGTGAATATTGTGTGGCTTCCTCTAGGGAGCAGCAACTGAGTGAGAGAACAGGGGGGGTAAATAATTTACAGCAGCAGGCCACCATCTGTCTGGCCTTGTGCACCTTGCTGGGTAATCCCACTCTCCCGGCCTTATATTTGCATTCATGAGGGAGAGAGAGAGAGAGAGAGAGAGAGAGAGAGAGAGAGAGAGAGAGAGAGAGAGAGAAGAGGGAGGCCAGCAGGTACCAGTCACAACACCTGCACACAACAGCTCCGTGGCCAAAGAGTCCACTATACCCCCAACTGGGGTGTCCATGATGACCTTTAACAGTGTCCTTTAACACTTATCAAACCCTCTCCTCTTCTCACCCCTTTCTGTTCTTTTCTTTTCATCCATTTTTTTCCTTTCTTGCTCCTTTCTCCATTTCTTCTGCTTTTGTCTTGTTCAGGACACAGTGTCCGTTCACAGGCCCTGCTTCTACGCTGAGCGCTTTTTGAAGTTCATGAGCAGCACTGTGTTCAGGAAGAGCTCTTGTGAGTATCAAACAGACACACTCACAATGTCTCTTCAGCTAACTAGATGTAATAGCTAGTGTAAGAATCTCAAAGTCACGCTCTGTCCCTGACTCTCCAGCTCTGAAGTCCTCTCCCTCCAAGAGGGGTCGTGGATCTCTGGCTCTGCCCAAATACACAGGCCCTGGGGCAGCCTGGTCAGCCAGCCAGCTCCCCTCTGAGAGAGACGAAAACATCTATGACCTGAGAGGGGCTCGCAGTTTCCCTGTGCTGGAAGATGAGGGTGAGAATGATTGTGATGTTATGAACTTATTAAACACTTCTCTCTGTCTATCAAGTTGGCTTCCGATGACTTCCACACTGCACAATTTAGTTTGGTTGTCCACATTGTGTGAAAACATGAGATGACTCCAGTTAGATAATAATAATAATCCATACTCTTTGGATCCTGTGTGGAAAATTTGCATTTAACCCAATCACGAATAAGCAAAGTACACACAGTGCACAGTGAAGTGAAGTATATACTAACCTGGAGCAGTTGCCTGTCTGCTATAGCAGCGCCCAGGGAGCAGTGAGGGGTTAGGTGCCTTGCCCAAGGACACTTCAGCCATGGTCCACTGGTTTGAGATCGTACTGGCAAACCTTTTGTTACAAGCCCAAAGCCCTAACCAGTAAACCATGGCTGCCCTAAATCACTGCACCACAGGAAACTGGTGGTTAAAATGTGTCTTTCCTCTTTTTTTTTGCTGATTTTGTCCTGCCAGGGAACAACTTCCAGCCTTGCACCCCTCCGCTGTTTGAGGAGGCAACCACAGCCTCCATCGCTACCACCCTCTCCTCCAACAACTCCATCTCCATCCCTGAGCGCTCACCCTCTGACACCACGGAGCATCCGCGCTACAGGTACGACGGCCGCACGCACCGTAGCCCCCACCACAACCTCTGCCTCACCACCTCCTCCTCTCCTCCATCTGCTGTATAGGCTGCCTGTGTAGGGCCTATCAGAGATCCCTGCTCTGCTCCTCCAAAGACTCCTTACCCAGCAGAACCAGCCCCAACCACCACCACCCCTCCCCCATGCCCCCCCTCCAGCTGGCTAGAGGCGCAGTTCACTGAACTTGCCCAGAGTGCCTGAGTTGCATGCAGCATGCCAGTGCTCTACCCTGCCCCCTGCTGCCTCTCACACTCTTTTAACCCTCCCTAATTCACGGCTCCCTCCAGGGCTGCCCACACTCACTTGCATGCCTCTTCTGGTTTGTCACACAGGCGGCAGACACATTCTCTGAGGGACACAGAGGCCAGGTGAGCCATCATTCACAGACCTGTGTGTCTGAGAGAGCGCTTCACTCAGCATGACTGCTGGACTAGCATGCCAGCATTGTGTAGAAATATACAGTAGGTGTCAACTGCAGTGCATAGTGCTAATTAAGAAAATCTTAACACTAAAGATTACTGTGAAGAACACACTCTGCTACGAGTTCCATAGAGGACTCTTGGATCTGTTGTCCAAGAAAAAGAATTGTTTTTTGTAGGAAATGTATCATAATTAACTGTGTATGTGTGTGTGTGTGTGTGTGTGTGAATGTGTGTGTGTGTGTGTGTGTGTGTATCTCTGTGTGTGCGTGTGTTCTCAGATCAAAAGAGGTGGTGGACGTCCATGAGGAAGATAATCAGACCATCACTGTGCATGTAGAAGTGAAGCAAGAGCCAAAGGAGGAGCTTGATCAAGAGAAACAGATGGAAGAGAAGAAAGAAGAGAAGACTGAGCAGAGAGAAGAGAAGGTGGTGACAGAAAGTGAAGTGGTTACTGCTGCTGAGCCCACACAACCTTTCCCAGAGAACAGGTAAACCAACACACACACACACACACACACACACACACACACTCTTTCATCAGGGATCCCAAAGAAGTCTAACTTAAAGGAGAGTCATATCTTGGTATAACTCAACTGAACTAAACTGAACTATACTGATTAAAGGCTGAAGAAATGTATTCAATGCAGTAAATAGTCCAGGTGCTTTGTTTTTCTCTGGTTCTGATCAGGATTTTTGCTATGTTGTGTCTTGCTGACAAGCTGCTGCAGCTTGGTTGAAATATGTCAAACCATTCAGATGCCAGGCTGAACTGAACACTAAAATAGAAAAATCTATTTTTCCTCCATTACCTTATTAGCCTTCCACACAGAGTTACGATGCATAATTCTGTATTTGAACAACGTTGCTCCATTTCAGCGAGTCCCTAAGCAGGTTGAAACTTTGATCGTCCTGCTTTTATATCTGGGTTATTTGCGCATTGGTATTTCAGTAGACAGATAGTAGACTGATCTGGAGCACACACACACACACACACATACCCCCACACACACACACACGCAGCAAGAGCAGCTGTAAAAGCTGTGCTCTTCAGAAGGACATGGTGTCCCAGAATGAGAGGAGTGAATATGGGACTCCCAGTCATCCCTGAGAGAGTCTGCAGGCTCACAACACAGGGGGATGCTGGTGCCAGCGACTCGTTTACCAAAATGGCACCTGTAGTAGGGGCCTGCAGCCACTCTTTACTGGTCTGCCACCCTCTCTATCCTGGGGAGAACAGCAAGGCAGAGAGACTCATTAATCCTGATGATGGGGTTTGATCACTTAAAGCCCTGTGACATAGATGTTAGATCCCACCCACTGCATAAACACTTCATAGAAACAGTGATGAGCTTTTAGGCATGATTAATAGAACAATCTTGTTAATAGCTATAGCAGAACCACTGGCCGTTTCTATGCAGCAAAATGGTGAAAGTCACAAAATTATGTGAGACATAGGGGAGATTGACCTTAAAGTAATTGACAAATTGACAAATGTAAGCCATAAGAGATGGCTTAATGCATAAATGTACATAGGAAATTCAATTGTACATATCAAATGTAATAGATAATGTGGATGCCACAGACTCTGGTATATATTTTAATGTATTATGTGAAGACCAAAAAACACTTGTTATTTTGTTGCTGTTGTTTTAAAACAGAACAGATTTTCTTCCTTTCTTCCTGTATGAGGCAGTGATTCTTTCCTAACCTTGCTAGTAGTGAGACTGGGAGTAGATCTGTCTATCTTGTGCCTGGGGCTAAAGGCTGTAGGGTGTCTGTGAAAGTAAAAAGCAGTACTGAACCTTGGGAGGGTGTTAGGCCGTCTCAGACATATGGCTCTGTGGGGTTTAGAAGCGACAGGCCGACTGCAGGAGGAATTAGCCATCTGGCCGCGGTGCGGCTCCAAAGTCACCTCTCCTGCTGGAGCCAGAGAGACTGGCCACCTCATATACCTGCAGACAGCGAGCCTCAGTGAGCTGCCAAAGGACACTCTGTCGCAGAATCAGGGGCAGGCTGTCCCTCTTCCTACTCAAAGTTCATGAGAAAGTCTGAGCTTGACTGTAGTTTGAGATCTGCCTTCTTGGTGTCTTTCCCGTATTTCTTATTCTTTGATTTATTCTCTCGTCCTCCTCTCTTTTCCTATCAAATCCCTCACAGTGAAGTGGTCGAGTCTAAAATTCGAGAAACTGACATTTTGGAGGACGACACCCCACAGCCTTCCGAATGCACTGCCGCCCCTGTTGTCCACGAGGCTCCGGTGTCCCGTGAGGAGGTGTCCACCCCAGTCCAGCCCCTGGCCTCCGTTGCAGCCCCCGAGCCTGAAGACATGCCCACCCCAGTCCAGCCAGTGGCTGCAGCCCCAGTGCACGCCATGGCCGTGGCGGATTCAGATGCAGTGAGTCAGCTGACAGAGTCGGCCAGCCGCGGCTCGCTCGAGGAGGAAGGCGTGCCAATCACAGATATCTACTTTGTAAGTGGTTAGTTCTTCAACACTGTCCACCCTAACCCTGACATTAACCTTAACATGGGTATGCAGATAGACTCCAGCTCAATGTTTATTTTTTTTTAGATAGCACAGACAC
>JAVQKI010282181.1:0-10817 GCA_036025975.1 Nematalosa erebi
AATTCTATATCACGAAATTAAATGTTTTTTTTTTAGGTTTACCATTGGAGTATTATTCTGAGGAAATAAACTGACAAGCATAGACTTCAGCAAAGTCTACAATCCTGCAATTGGAAATCACTGCAGAGCCAAAATCCACTTGCAAGGTTAAAGCAACCTGTA
The DNA here is from genome assembly GCA_036025975.1 of Nematalosa erebi. Lineage (NCBI taxonomy): Eukaryota > Metazoa > Chordata > Actinopteri > Clupeiformes > Clupeidae > Nematalosa > Nematalosa erebi. The sequence goes on from JAVQKI010282181.1 coordinate 163, forward strand.
ATAGACCACAGAATCACAAAGGCCACCTCTTAAAAGGCAAAGGGAGATCTTTCAGACCCCTTAAATACTCTTCTCTCCCAACAGGCCATAACATGTCAACTGCATGAAAACACTCAGCAAAGGGTCTCTCTTGAAGTAACAATAAAGAAACACCTAACCATCTGTTATGCCTCTTTTTTCAGTCAAGTTTAACACTATCATTGGATACACAATAACAACAAAAAACAGTACTATACAACAAGGAAGAACCATACACAAAATCACTGAGACCTGTGGACAACACAATGTTTCAGCCATTCCCCTGATACTGAGGGACATTGATAATTTATTTTTTAAAATATATTTATTAATATATGCACTTTTGCTATTCATTCTTGACTCCAGGTCCACTGTAGCTGTTGTTCTATTCCTTGGGCATGCTAACATCATCTGTGAAAACAGACCAGCCGACTATCCAGCATGCCCTGAGATGAAGAGAAAACAATCTCCCCTCTTTGACCTGTCATTGCGTTAGCAGAGTCCTACTATTTAGTTTGAAAGTTAATGTGGATGTGAACTCCACCCTCTTGGTTTATTTTTTTGTTTTGTTTTTTTACTAATCGGTCAGTTTTGGAGTGAAAGGCTCCATGGATCCTCTGTGTGCAGGTCCATGCTGGGGCAGGTGTGGTTCTGGGGTGGCCGGGGCTCAGTCAAGTTCCCAGGGGCTGTCAGGGGCCGTTGGGCTCTCAGATGTGGAGGACTTCAAAGAGAAGCAGAGACAAAAAGACAGGAGATAGGAGAAACAGATGGAGATGCGGCTGATAGAGAATGCAAGGAAAGACAGGGAAAAAAAAGCAGAGAAAAATTGTTCCCATAATTCCAAGTTCCAGCTTTTGACAAATCAAGAGATGCACAGAGAGATGGTCGAGGTGAGCCTCAAAACAATCTAACACAATCACAAGTCCCCTTGCCTCATTCCTCAAAATAAACATTCCGCTTACAGGCCGTGAGCAATAGGGCAGTGATGGAGATAATGAAGACAGAAGAAAACACAAAATGGCAACAAGAGCAGTATATGTGTATAAGTGCAAGTGAGCATCAGTCATCTCACATGCAAGTGGCTTAACTTTATGTGTATGTCTCTGTGCGTGTGCATGTGTGTGTGCATGTGCACCTACAGCTTGTGAAGATGGGAGGCCATGAATTTTGTCACAGAAAAGCATTTGAATTGAATCTGAATTGAGAAAGGACTTAACATTACACTGTCAGCCTAGATGTCAGCCTAGGTATACCAAGCAATGAGATATTTGACTTCAAAAAAGTCAAGGTCTAATAATTGGGTTTTCACAATTAACCCATTGGATTAAAACTTAACAGAGTGCAGCACGTCCTCCCATAAGCCACTGCGGCTAAAAGGATGTATGCTGAAGCATAATGAACTTGTCTGGCATGTGGAGAAGGTAGGCTGGACGTCAATCAGAGTGCTAGGAGTGAGGGAGAGTTTAGGGAGTCAGATGACTGATCGCTACTGCTGGTCCACTGGTTAGCGCTGGCCCCGCAGGCTCCCTCTGGGTAGGTGAACACAAATGAAGATGTGTATGAGGGGTTGTAGCAGCCGGCGTCAGGGTTGTTACCACCACCACCAGCAGCGGCGGCAACAGGGCATGGGCTGCCCTGTGCCAGCTCAACTTGCCCATAGAAAGAACTAGAAAAAGCTACCTCCTGCATCATCCCCGGCTGTGGCTGACCTGCTGCAGGCTGCGTCTGCGTGGACGTCTGGTGGTGCGACGAGTAGGCAGGGGGCAGGTAGAAAGTGTCCTCCTTCACAGTGAGGCCCACCACAGAGACAGCCGTCGTCAGTGGCGTTTGGGTGGGTGCCTGCTGAAGAGGCATCGTGGGCTGGTCCTGGTACGGGATCTTGCAGGTAGGCTGGTGGGCCACCAGAACAAACTCCAGGCGCTCCTTCTCCTTTTGAAGTTCTGATATTTCCGCCTCTAGCTCAGCTTTCTCCTCCTCCAAGATGTCTGTCTCCTGACGGGATGACAAATGCAGTGGTATAGATAGTATCAGAATTATTGTACAGCCATCGCTCAAGTTTTTTTTACTTTTTCACTTAAAACAGGTAATAGCATTATGACAATCTGGGGCTCACAATAGCTTTGTGTAGTTCACTACTAATGAGTACTGCTCAATTCAAAATCCACTTATAATTGCAAGCGTAATACTAAGTAACCCTGTGATTGTGTAAGCTATCGAATCAAATCATCAGCATTATTATGTGAAATCTAAAACAATTCATTATATGAACATTCTTTTCACTTGTTTGTGGTCATTTAGTAAGAATGAGATCACTTACAGACTGCAACCTGTCTGTAAGCTCGCGCCGTCGATTGCGGCACTTGGCAGCAGCAAGCTTGTTGCGTTCCCTTCGCACTCTTCTTTTCTCCTCCTCCTCTGGTGTCAACTGAAAGAAAGGAATTTGACATCACTCATCATGCCCCTTTCTTCAGCAAACTGCATACGTGAACCATCTTACAAAATACAAATTGAATATAATTTATATCTTTAGGCCTCTGAGGGCTTTTGTTAAATTGTGACAAAAAGCATCAAGCATATAACTTGGAGTGATCCCGAAACACTAGGTCAGACATACGCTCTCCTCCCGTGTGCGCCGGCTGCGAGCCCGAGATGGACGAACTGGGCCAGCAGTGTCAGAACTTGGAGGAGTAAATCCAGACCCAGAAGAGAAGCTTGGCCCCGGTAGATCATAAGGGTCCAAGGCCCCTGGCTGGGTCATGGTGGATGCTCCTGCGTCACTTTGGCCAGGGGCAACTGAGGACACAAGTGTGGGTTGCACCATCCACTGCAGATCTTGACTGGTGGTGATTGCGGTCACCGTAGGTACAAACGAACCTGGCATTTCCACCCCTGCTCCACTGTTAGCTGTCCCGCTGCCAGCCCCAACACCACTAGCCGTTGATACACACTCCTGAGATACACAGAAGGAAGGGTCATGGAAGATCAACTGAAACAGCAGTAGATAGACATATAGATAGATAGATAGATAGATAGATAGATAGATAGATAGATAGATAGATAGAGATTCTTTATTCATCCCGAAAGAAATTAAGGAAAGTAAGGATGTGTAGCAGGGAAATTAACTGGTCTATTGGCATGATGGTTAAGAATTTGAGTTGACTGTCAATGGGCCACAACTCAGATTTATTGCACAAAATGAAAACCACATTCCACTATATTCACTATTCCACTTAATCTTACCAAATATGTTAGGCATGTTCACTGGCGCTGTGACTCAAGGAGTGAAGTGTCTTGTCATGTTTATTCTTAATTGTTTTAGATGTAGGCTAGTATGCAGTTGCGTAACATTTTTATATTTAGTGATTTACCTAACTAAATATATTCAGCTTATATCAACTGAATAACGATAATAACTTATTGGGGACTGAGAGAAATAGATGATAAATTGCCAACATTAAAGCCCTCTCGACCACAGGTAAAAATGGAAGCATAAGCGCTGCACCACTAGGTTTACTACTACACAATACGTACAACGCTTTCTAAACATATCCCTACTTTATTTAGCATCATAGGCGATGCCAGCGTCAGTTTTTAAATTAATATTCATGTGAAATCGTGTCAAGTTCAGTGACGTGCAGCTTTCACCAAGACATCTTATCCAATCACTGCTGTGGAGTAGTTCCTCTTTAGAGCCGTTCTACTCCTCCCATCGTCACACCCACGGTGTTCCCCTTAGCAACCCGACGTAACACTCCAAAATAGAACGCATTTACGTCATAGCGCAGCCTGAGAAACGCGAGCGAGGACAGCGAGGGTGGTGTGCGTACACTACGCCGGAGTTCCAAAGTCTAGTCATCCTGACCCATGTGTTTAAAACATATGAAGTTGCAAAGGGCTACTTTTATTAATATAAACTGATATGGTGACGTTTGTGGAAAGTATTCACTCAATTTTACAAACAACGTTTTTTCAACCGATCTTTTCCCAACAAAACTTGTTCATGATGCTAGACCTAGTGCTGTTCTCCCCTTTATTGCCTCAGTTCCCTCATGTAGGTTATCATGATAGGCTATCAATGCTCAATGCTTTGTCAGTAAGTGTCTTAGCTTCTCCAACGCTTGCAAGTATGGTACACGAAGCTACTGGGAAAGTGTAAGCTTAAGTAACTAAATCATGGTTGCCAGGTTATTTGATAATGGGTATCACGTCACATGCATATCATACAAAAAAACTCACTTGAGGAGGAGCGCTAGTGGTCGGCGGGCTCCCGAAGGAGTCCACGGATGACAGGTACTGAGACTCAAGAGAGGGAGAGGAGCTTTCGCGGGAGCCGGTATCGAGGTCTCCGGGGAACCCTTGGAACATTTCCCCGGCGGAGCCGAGATACACCGGGACACCTAGCCTATGATTATAGGCGAAAATGTGATGTCACCTGCCACAACGAAACCCCATTGTAAACAAAAAGATAGATAACTTAACATGCATTATCTGATGTGCAGTCGCGAAAACCATACGCAATTGGTTTCAACAATGGTTTTCGAAACAGTCACATTACCCCTCTGTGACGCGGATCACAACTTACCTTGATAAGTTTTCCTCAAGTTCTTCGTCAAAATATTTCGGGCTTAATTCCGTAAAGTTGCAACCAAAAAAGCAATCCACTTTTCTTGCGGAATCAGTCTCGCTCAAGACTCCAGACGCGTCGCAATAATGTTCCTTCGCGTGAAGATGAGACATCCGTTACAATATCCACAGTATTTCTTCTCCGAATCTCTCCTAAAACTCCATAATATCCCGCGAGTTGTGTCTGTGCAAAGCATATGATTTCCAACGTGCTGTAGCGGTTCGACTATGAATGAATGTGTGTGAGAGCTGGAGTAGGCCTATTGTAATGTAGTATCCCCTAGTCCCACCCTCGGGGTTCCGATGACGTACATAACCAAATATGGTAGTCAAGCTTTGTTTTGTTTTCTGTATCCTAGGTAATGACGTTTAGGGAATCCCTCTCCGACAGAGTACTCGCTGGCAGAAATAGCAACGTTTCTACCACGGCAATGATATATATGACTATATGACTATTGTTTTAGGCAATATTAAGAAATAATTTGATTTATTTTTGTCTAAAAGTCCAAAAATATGTGCTAGTCTATCCCATATGCCTGGGTAGCCTGTAGCCTGCATGACTAGACCAATTTCATATAGGCTTCCATTCTCCAGAGATAAATATTAGGCTATTCAACAAATCATATTAGGCAAGCAAAAAATTAACAAACAAAAAACAAGGTTGCGCGTTAAGCCTAATGAAAGTACCTGTCTGGGTCGAATATATCTCATGTAGCCTACTTAAGCCATCAATTGGCCTATAAAAATCCCCAATAAATTAAATAATCCTTTTTGTAATTTTTATTGAACGACGAGAATGTAGGACATCCCTACTGACAATGTAGGCTATGTGGGAAACCTGCTGGACTACGCTTGGAGAGGAGGGCATTCTCGAAAATTAGGAACTCCCACTGTAAATTTCCAAACGAGGATTCTCCCAGGTCACTCAACGAGGATCTCCCTTGTCCGAACTTAGATCTGAGAACTATAGGCTAAATGGATATAGGCTATCAGTCTACCATGGATTGGACATCAGGTATGTTCATATGAATAGAGGATAGACAGGTAAATAGATTGATATTTTTCCGCAATTACAAAATATTTCATCAGTTGGATACATTGTGGGCTGCCGTGACGAACACAAAGATGCTGTCATTGGAAGCATCGACAGCTACTATAATGATTCATGCCATACATTTTCGCGGGATTTAAACAGAATCTGTAAAGTGGGAGTTTGCACGGGGGCTAATGAAAGACGACCGACGACAAAATCTGGAGACACAAACCTTGGTTAATATGGTTAAATGTCTGAGGACATGTCGAACCAAAGTTTGCGCGTGAAGAACGAATGAATTACTCAGCACGACGACGTCAGCATCAATGATGGGCTTTCTGACCAGTATCAGGAGATGAGTAACATCGCCAAGGTTTTTTAAAATTTCTCTAATTTCAAATTACGGTATTAAACCCTTGTATACGTATTCGAGAAATACACGAGTTTAAATGAATGGTTTTATGCCACGTGGTTAACGTAGGGTAGTTGAAACTTTCTGCAGAGAGGGTAAAAGCGGTCAGTATTTAACGATCTTTGATTAACGTTAACGTGCTAATAGTGTACACTAACTTACTAAAGATATAACTTGAAAAGCGTGCTACGACCACTCCCCTCTGTTCTGACAGCAGTATATCGTTGGTTGATTCATAAGTGTGAACTATTCAACCTTCTACATTAAGTAAAACAAAAGGCAAAACATGCGGTTGTGTCCCCGTAAAGGTACCAAGCCATGCTATGCATGTATGGTTCTTCCATTCTGCATATGTGTATGGCTTTCCGTCGCCTTGGAAACGCCGTTCCAGCACGTCTGACGAAAGACGTTCAGATTTTGGTCTTTTTTTTTGTGTTTTGTCGCCTGGCAACCGGTTTCCGTGGTAACTGCAATGGGAGGAGACACATGCAGGTTGACTGTGAACCGAGGCCTGCTTTGTTGCTGGATACATGCTTCCGTGTTTGACACGATAAGAACATAAACAACACCGAAGATCAAAGTTGACTGCAGGCGTCTTCTGCAGCAGGTCTGGCATACTGTGATATCTGTTGACCAAAGTGCATTTTGTGTTGGAGTTTTGGACAGGGTGCTAAGACAACCCTGAGAGTTTATTTCACACTTTTTTGTTCCAATTTATGAGAGCAATGTAGTGCCAGCGCAAAACGTTACATAACACTTCAAGGGCACCGTTAGCTTGCCAGCTTAAATGTGAGTATTTTAAAATGTAAGAAAAAACACTAGTTTACGAGCATTACTGTTAACTCGCACTAGTTGTGTGAGTTACCTCGGGATGATATAATAAATATCGATAATGTTAGCATTTCGACTATATGCTACACCAGTCCGTCAGTTTGTTTCGCAGGGACGCTAAAGTTAGCTTCTGCTAGTATCTGAGATGAAGGGGTAATTTGTTTTTGGTCATTTGTTTGCAATGCTGTTATAGATATAGTTGTCATTGTAAAGATAACATTATGTATTGGTATCCATTTGTTACTAACGTTACCTCGAACTAGATAGAGAAACCGAAAAGTTGATATGTCCGCTAAAGTTAGTTCGTGTGTTGATGGTGCAGTCAGTCAGCGGAGTAAAAAGTCCGCAATGTTAGGTGGTAGTTCTCAGAAAATAAATTTACATCCAAACATCCTACCGGGTCATTCATGTAGGCTACATGCAGTTTCACAGTTCAAAAATGCAATGTTATACTATTAAATGCATTTTGCCAGGCGTTATGTATAATCGCTGGCGTATGTTTTGGAGGAAGAACCAATGTTGATAGTGCCTAGCAACCATTTATGTTATGGAGTTAACGTTAGCGTTAGTTTGCAATGCAAATGCAATCCTGCTCATCTAATATCCTTACATTTAGTCGCTTTTACTGAAAACTGCACGCTCGTTTTGTGCATACATATAGTATATAATGTTAATGTACTATAACGTTAGTGAGTAGGTGAATTATGTACATCGCCATGTAGAAAGGGTTTGGTTCGAAGTGCCCCTACCCAGGTATTTGGGATTTTGTATGGATTAGGGAATGTTAGTGGAGGTAGGTGACCAGAACTCTGAGATGAAAATCAGGGATATTTTCCAGAATTTTGCTTTGGAACCGGGGACATTACTATTTCTACAATATCAGTAATGTGTCGGGCGCAAAGTTGTTTTTCTGGCATTTTATCGGGGACGTCTGGTCACTCTAAAGTGGGGCTCATGAGAAGCAACAGTTCTGCGCCTGCTGTTTGAAAACAGGTGTAGTAAATGTAGAGGTTGCAGAAGGGTCGTCGAGCAGAGTTCCACCAGGCTGCTATACTGTGGAATAAAAGAGCAATTGAAAATAGTCGTTCCTTTTTTTGGGTTAAGGCCTAGTATAATTTCCTAGTCGGTGGTGGTATGCACATTGCACCGTTTGCAGGCTTAGCCCCTAATGGAATAGGACAGAGTTGAAAGGATAATAATTGTTCTGACACTGTTCAGGTATCAAAACCTGAAGAAACCAAGTAATTTTTTTTTTTTGAAGGGGGCGAGCATTGCTCTAACAAACCTGTACCATGTGGTTAGACGCCTGACACACCAAAGTGGCTTGCAAGCAGTGACTTGTGAACTTTTTAAATATTGTTTTTAATTGCTGTAACTGTAAGAGGACAGAAGTAAGACATTAAGTCAGACATCTCAGTCTTCATTTTTAAAGTCAATGGAAATAACAGGTTACAGTTTAATAAGTGACAAGTTATCAGAGGCTGTTACCATCAGATACCAAGTGTAGAGTAGAGAAGGACTGCACCCCATGATGGTCTATCTGTGGCATCCAGCTAAGAGCGCTGCACTGCACTTTAAGTCCTCTGTTGTGTAGTGCTAACCACCATAAGTCACAAATCACCTCATCTTACACTACCCAGTAAGAGAAACATTTGAGGGGTAACCCACTGCTAAACTCCAGTGGAGTATTTGGTGGGAAGGCTCTCTGTTAGCACAGTGATGGGATCTTCAGTTTCTGTGATTGACACATTAGATCATTAGATGATTGACACATTAAAGGAACTTAGATCAACCAGACAAACCACCAGGAGCCCCTGTTTGAAGCTGAGGTCCATTCACGTTCATTAAAAGAGACAGAAGTTCATGAAGAACACGTTTCTGCTCTCAGAAATATTTGGTATAGTTCTTGTACTAACTTGAGTTTAATTTAAACTCATTAATCTGAGTTGCGTGTATTTCAGAAGTCAAGTGACTGGAAGATCCTCTGACTGGTTATCAATGTTCGTTTAGGTTTGAGCAGTAGCCTGGTATCAGCTGAGTACATCAGAACAAATCTTGTATGGTTCCCACAGTATCTGCCATCCGCATTGCTGAATGAAAGACAGTTGTGGCTTTATAGATGGCATTTCCTCAGCTTTTAGGTGAGATTCACCTTTTTATGCAGTTGGCCTCCTGTAAGAAGGTTTGATGGGGCCTCGCTCCTACCCTGGCTAACACCAACTTCATTAGGGTAGCTATTGCCACAGGTTAGTTTTTTCTAGTAATAAGCTATTTGAGAATGCAGCATTTATTGGAAGCTCAGAATTAACTTTTAACTTCACTTTTTTTGCATTGAAAATGTGTTAAAAGATGAATAAATTATGAATCAAACCTCCTGGTCCTAGTGCTTTTCAATGGCTATTCAATTATGTATGTGAGTGGGAGAGGAAGAGATTATCATGCGGCATCAGCTTGGGTGTGGATAATCTCTGTGGTAGAGTTGTTAATCAGAAAACACTTTCTTACTTGAAAATTCTTCAGTCTAAATGTTTGACGGTCTTTTTGATCTGCAAGATGGCTGATGGATGAACCCCCAAACTGAAATACTAAAAGCCCTTAAATATGAATGTAGTAGCTGATGATGTCAGCCTGGCCATCAAGAAGGAGGCCTGCCTGGCATTTATCACCTGACCACATTGGCTGGGCGCAAAGAATATGCCACAGCTCTTTTCTCTCGGACAGTTAAGCCATGGTAGCCTAGCAAGCGCTGCCTAGTGTTTCCGCGCAATATCACTTTTTGCTACAACACAGTCATGGATCTCCATTTTATTTCATTCGAAAAAAATGTTTGGCTGGTCTGTCAGCGAAACGTTGCGTTGCCCAAAATTATTTCGAAGTTCTCAGAAAGCATCCGCCCACGAGGAAGGCAAGGTACGGGATTCCAGATGCTTTGCACAAAGAGGCTAGACGTACGTGCTGAGCAAAAATATTTGCTACCGCTAGCGTACGTCTAGATTTCCAGGGCAGGCTATCTTGCACATCTTTCCCCGTCTGAAAGCCCAAACATTTTTTTTTGGATAATAGTGCCACCTTGTGGTCGATATTTTATGGCTCTATGTGACTGCAAATCTGTCGAACTTGGAAGTTGCTTGATGTTTGATCACCATTTTTGAGTAAATAAACTGACATTTCAGAAAATGTTCGCAAAGATGACTCAGTGTTACTAAAGTTCCGTTTTGTCAGAATCAGATAGAAGTTTAGGCTCAAATCTCCTGTCATTTCAGCATAGAATGATGCAATGATAGGTTAATTAAAATTCTCAGTGTTTTTTGACAGTATGTCCAACACTTTATGCCTGTGTGGGTCAGTCTTGGTCAAGTATCGGAATTTCAGCTGTTCATAATTACAGTGCTATGCAAAGCAAAGCACTGTATTGTTATCCGGTGGCTTCTTATTACAGTGCTATGCAAAGCAAAGCACTGTATTGTAATCCGAAGGCTTCTTATTATTATTATTATTATTATTTTTATTCTTCCAGGTTTTTTCCGCGCGCATTCACTCGATAACCGTTTCACTTAGAAACTTCATTCAAACTTCATCTCGAAGGTCTCAAAATTTCTAGGTGTGCTATCCGTTGAGCAACTTTCTACGATTTGTATTTTTTCAAATATCCGCAAAAAACACGAAAAAAAGTCTATGGAAAAAATGAATGGTGGAACTTTCAGAGTTCTATTTCCATTGTTGTCTCCTTAGCTACGT
>JAVQKI010282226.1:0-16365 GCA_036025975.1 Nematalosa erebi
CCCCCCCCCCCCCCCCCCCCCCCGGCCGGGGCCCCCCGCCCCCCCCCCCCGCCCCCCCCGGGGGGGGTGGCGGGTCGAGCTCAAACGGTGTGAAGTTTCAGAATGTTTGTGCCTTCCAAGAATCCCAGGGATTAAGTCTCTGACATTGCCAAACATCCTCTGCCTATGTCACACAGCCTTGCCCCCTTCTTACTTAATTGACCAACTAAGTTGGTCAATTAAGCAAACATTTCTATGTAAAGGGCTGGCTGGTGTAAACGTGAGTGAGTTAAAAGCATGGTTTGTATTATATGAGGCCAAAATGGATGAAGGCGGTGTTAAGGTTTGTTATAATTGTGCTTGTCTATATCCATAGTGTACAACTGTCAGGATGTGGACTGGCACTGTAGGGCATACAGAGAAGGTTTACAGTCAAACATCTGTGGGGCTTTAAACAACGGCTCATTCTTCTGAAGGTGAGCTGAGGGCCCTGTGCACAGCCAACAATTTGGTGGTGACTTTTATCACATCCCTAACATTTGGAACCATTTAGACACCAGTTCATGTTTTTATTTAAAGCATAAACCAAAGAGCACCCATACGAAGCTGGCAAAGTCTCAACGAATGGAACGCGGTGGGCAAATGTTTGGGCTGTTTCAGCCGGGATGAGAAATATTTTGCTCATCTAACAGTGAACCAGCTGTTTTCCTTTGGACCCACCCCACTCACTACAAATTAAGTCCTGGAAAAAAAGGGCGTTGACCAGGTCTCTGCACACACGACGCACCTTGAGAAAACAACCAACATGTTCCCCTCACCCGATTTGACTTCATAGCGTGTGTCCGCCCTTTTCTTAGAAACTCCTTTCCCCACTCTCCCCCCTCCCGTGCCTGTGAAATGCAAAGAAGCTCTTGTAAAAGTTTAAATATACATATACTCATTCTGAAAGTGAAATGGTTCTAAGGAGCTGCCAGGGCTATTTAAAAGCATTTAGGGGCGTTTTGGACGTCACTGGCATACTGTGAAGCATTGCCAGGTCTAGGGGGGGCAAGCTTTACTGAATGGGCTGCTTTCATGATAAAATCTGGCAGTCAAAAACGCAATGGACCACTGAGACAGAGTCGTCATTAAAGGTCCATTTCCGAATGCTGTCTCTCCCTCGCTCTTTTTCTCTCTCTCTCCCTTCCCTTTTTCGGGGCCTTGTTGAAATCTCTTTCGTTTTCAGGCTGCTGTAAATGCTTCACATTCTGATAGTCTGAATTTCAGTTTGAAAGCTCATATTTCACAATCAGGCACACTTGCCTGGGAGTCAAGTGCAGCGGCTGTGGGGGAAATGAATAGCCCGGTTTCACCTTGTAAAACAGGAGGGGCTCTATAAAACTTGATGAGCAGCTTCACGAATAGACTTATCTCACTCTATATTCGCAGGAGCATGTAAACTATACTAACAGGACCACCAGGGGCGGTTGTCTGCCTAAATACCTCAATGCAGTGACCCGAGACCTCAAGGCTTCTGTGTCAGATTACTATCGCAGACTTGCTGCTTAATGACAATGGCAGATCAGCTGCTGGAATTTTCAGTGATCCAGTCAGGTACAGCACTACGCACGGATCCCAAAACCAGGCTCTTTCATGTGACATCGCACGTGACGTGAACTATATATCATCGACGCTGTGAGGAGGTTTCTGGGAGAGGAGATGCATTTCAAGTGTAACAGTGGTCGTGGGGGAATTCAAGCGCAATGGTGATGGCAAACAGACCAACGATCAAAACACACAAAGACTCAAAGGCCCGGCTGCTGGCCCATTCCCATGATCCAGTGGCTAGTGGACCACTTCCTCACAGAACCACCCACCTGCCCACATCATACCTTCCTGATGCCGTCTGACTCCCAGGTGTGATCCAGACTGGAACTCTAAACATTGCCCTTGTGCGACTTCCGCTTCTGGTCAGACTCGTAACGGAGCAGAACATCTCAGACACGTGCCGACTAGGCAACGAGGGGGTGGCGGAGGTGGATATGACACAGCCTGCTCAAGGTACAGCCTGATGTGAGTTTTGAAAAGAAAAACATATGGAGCTATAAAGCTAACTTTACTCTCTGCTGACAAGCAGTCGACTCTAAACCCCAAAGCTCAGGGCAATAATGGTGGGGGGAGAAAAAAGGGCCCCTTCCTCGAGCGCTTGGGTAACATGATGATGATTCAGCCAAGACGACTCAGACACGGTAATGTACGAGAGGGAGACTGGAAAGATATTTTCCTTCTTACAATGTTCCGTTTACACACACCACAGGAATGCTTGTAAATGCGACAACGCTACGCTATACCAATGTTCCATTCTCTAACAGCGGTCTAGGCCCTTGAGGCGACTGTGATTACACATAATTGACCGCATTTGCAGGTATTACAATAAGCAGTATGAAACAGTAGCTGTAAAAGAGAGGAAAAAGCACATCCATGAGGATTGGTTGGTATGTGAAAAGAGAGGCCTTGCCTACACCAGAAATGCTACAGAGCTTACACGCTCCAGCTGTTACACATTGGGCCTTCAGCTCTGTGCATCAGGATCAGGGAGGTTAATTACTCATGTACAAATGTGCGGATGACGTGAGGCAACCCGGGGCCGACACTTCTCCCTTCTCTCTATCTCTCATGTATTACTGGGTGGGTAGCCCCGATTTACAGAGGCAGAGCTGATAAATGGGGTCTAATAGTCATAACCTGCCTCGTGTCACACTGAGGAACCTGGTCTAGAAACAGTTTAATAGAGGTAATGGATGACTTGGACATGGCGCTACAGAGAGGTGCAGCTTAAATCACTAATGTTGTCTTAATGGCCATCTGGAAACGTGCTGGAGCAGAGGGAGGGTTTGAGGTGGGCCAGAGCAGCAGAGGCCCACGGTTAAGCAATCGAGCGAAAGTCAAGGTGAGCCAGGGGAGGGTCAGTAGTGCAGGTTCATAAGTTGACAGGAACAAATACAGAGCTGCATAGATCACTCGAGACACACAACATAAATGTGACAAGGGTCAAGGGGCTATGTGCCCCTCAAGTTACACAATATCACCAATATAAAGTTTCTACACTAGTAAGAGCATGTCCTTAGACAAGAAAATACAAAACAACTTTTCATATTGCGGCAGACTTCTGTTTCACATTCTGATGTGCCACTGCAATAACATTATCATTCCAGTGGTTCAGTGAAACTCTCATTCAGTTAATCAGAAGCATTCAGTCATGAGTGGAAGCACTATGTCATGACTACAGTACAGGCTAAAACACTGGTGGTGTGGAGGAATGAGGAGATAGTGTGTATGTGTGTGTACGTATGTGAATGTGTGTGTATGTGCGTGTATGTGTGCAAGTGTTGTGGGGGGGTCTATGTGTTGTTGCTTGAGGATGATCTTAAGTGAAGCTACCACCAAGAAAATTGTACAGGGTGCGGAGAGAAAGAGGACAGATGGGAGAATGAAATAGGCTGCCCTGCTGTGCTGAAGGCCATGAGCACAGCAGGAGGACAGAGAGGAAGGAGGGACACTAAGTATCTTAGTAGTAATCTATCTATCTATCTATCTATCTATCTATCTATCTATCTATCTATCTATCTCCACAGAGAGGAAAGAAAACTGACTGAAGGTGAGAGAATAACAGGGAGAACGAACAAGAGAGAGAGTGTTGCCCCCAGTGCATGGGAGTATCCTACCCACAGTTCAGTTCTTGACAGCTGACAGAAACACTCAACAATACAACTTACTTCCTGCATTTATGCTGAACAAAATGAAGCCCTAAGAGTAGTAAGAAGCAGTCTCTACACACACAAACACAGACAGGCAGACAGACAGACACACACACACACACACATTCCCAAAACCCCCACCTGGAGGTCTTGACCTTACTTGACAGCTTTAGACACGAATTCCAACTGGCAAGATCATTACCGGCATGAAGTGCGAGAAAAGCGCATAACATACAGCTGCCTTCTGCCAACACAGTGGCACATGCACAGCCCAGCCTAATATTGTTGTTAACACTGAGATTAGTCTGTGGCACAGAGAGTGAATTGAAAAGATTAATTCTGAAGTTTCAGTTTCAATAGTCTCAAAACTTACCCTTGTCTTAATTCAACTAGATGAGAAATGGGTCATCCATGGCGACACTGGAGAGATGAAAGATTATGTAAGCCGAATGACTAATGACAGAATGCTGTGGGTAGGATGGGTTTTAAGGACAAGCCTCGGGTAATTCTAGAAGGCCAAATTTAATTACAGAGCAGTTGACAAGAAAAATAGTTTATCAGCGAGGCTCGACTTTCATGGGGCCACCGTGCACTGTCTGTTGTGTCAGAGTGAAGTCGAGTTACAGCCCCTACATAATACCTGGCTTCTGTTCCATACCTCAGGGCAATAGAAGAAGGTTAACTATGAAAGCAAAAAAACATTCATGACAGACATAAATGGCTGCAGGAGCTGAGGGGAAAATACAAATGCCCTTCAGTATCATCTGAGAACATTTACTGCTTTACAGGTACCTTTACAACACATGTGCTTTGTCTAACTGCCTGGTGACAACAGATACATTTCTTGTGTGTTGAAGCTCACTGCACAGGGAACATAACTGGGCTAGCTTTTTTTCCTTTAACTGACATTATTGCTGCTTGTACCCTGAAGGGACGATTATTGGCTCTCTGTAAAACTTAGGCTGCGGCTAATGTTTCTTTACTTGAACGTTTCAAAGCACACTAAAAGCACACTTAAAGCCAGTTTTTTTTTTTTATTGTTTTTGGAGAAATACAATTGTTAAGATAAGAATTTTGACAAATGTCTCTGTTCAGAAAAGTTGTTGTGTGGCAGCACCCCCCTCCCTTGCTTGGATATCTGATGGAAAAGGGGCGAATGCTCATAGATGGCACTGCACATCTGTTATGGTTAGCCAGTACTGATGGGGAGGATTCAAAATAGCCTCACAGTTCAGATGAAACACAGTCGTAATGGCTGGATACCATGTGCATTACACCCATTCCATGAGGAGGATAATAATTCCATGTTTTGGAGGAGCTCCACTGTGTCAAATGTCTTTGGGTTTGAGCGTGTAAACCGGTTAGTAAAAGAGTCTGGCTGTTCAGCTGCTGAAGAAGTCATTAGTGGAGAAAGAGCTGAGAGTTGTGCATTTAGTCAGCACTGAAGGACATTTCCCTGAGGAAGGCGCACACACTCACACACACACACACACACACACAAACATATACACACACACATGCCTGCTGTGACTCATGTTCACATAATTTCTCAGTCATACATACAAACACATTCCCACACACATCCCTGCTGCGCTCATTCCCATTGCCATAGACACACACAAAGAAACACACTCAAACACACACAGGAGATATAGACCTCCTGGGAACAGCAGGAAAAGTGCTCACCAAGACCATAATGAAGTCAAATGAGGATACAGGCATAGGAACAGGAGCCATCCACTCTACTAAATGAAAACCAAACAGGCAGGCAGTGAGGTCTAGACAGCCACAAAGGGAAGAAAAGTACGCGGGGAGAGTAGGAATCTGTGTGTGTGTATGTGTGTGTGTGTGTGTGATAGGGGGGTTCCCCCACAGATGATGGAAAAAGTGAGAAACTGTTGATTAAAACTGCTGGGGTGGAAGTTGTTCTGGAAGAAGCCCTGAGGAAGATGACACCAGGAAATGATGTCATTTTTGTCTCTTTCTTCTCCTCCCCCTTCCCCCATAACAGCTGTGCTGTCTGGTCTACTTCTCTGCATGGTCCCGTGTCAAAGCCAGCCTGGACCAAGGCCCAAGCCTGTGAGGTCACCTCTGGCTTGGGAGGATCACACACACTTACACACTTCTATTTTGGATCATCCATTGTGTGACACAGGGTACATAAATTTTAGGTATTTACTGACAAGTTAAAAAAAAAAAGAAAAAAAATATGAAGACACTAAAGGGGTAACATGACATTTTGAAAAACACTTTCCTTAATGCCATACTACTGTATGTCTTAACTGGGCATTGCAGATGGCAGCCAGTCATTGAAAAGTTGGTTACCTCAGCAGATCATTTTCAAAGAATTACACTCACCTTGAAACCTCATTTTCCCCTTGAAGTATGTTTTTTTTGCTGGGTAAGCACATGGCCTTAAAAAAAGAGATGTTTTTTCCATCAATATCTCTCCAAGGCGGAAAAACTGCACGTGTGAGTAATGCTCAAGGATCTCTCCTGAGGTCTCTCAGGAGTGCTACATGCCCACACATTGGTGACCACAGCAACGTGCTGTCAGGACCAGAATTAGGTGCAGCTATTGTTACTGGCTCCGCCGAAACATTCATCATCAACCGCACGTACAGTACTTACACATTTCTACCAGAAATAAGTTTAAAAGCTTGTCCTGTTCACTATGGACATCATCAAAGTTCTACTGTTGTTGGCTTATTAACTGTTGGCACTGCTGTGATGGTTCAAGAAATTCATGAGAAAAAAAGTAATGAGCTCATGCCTTCACTTAATTAGGCTACCACATCACACTACTGAGGTAAAGTGACTTCATGCTAAACATGCTCCCGGCACTTGATCTAAGCAGCATCAACTCTAATAGCATCCATGTGTCCTGCTCATCGAAAAGACTACCATATTTCCGAACTATCTCATTCCCTCAAAAATGCCAGATGCCACTGGAATTGGTGACCTATGGGCCTCCCAGTATCACAGTGACATTTTCCTCCCACTATTGCAGTCCCTGAAATACAATTTTACACAAAGGCAAAGCCTCCCTTCTGCTCAGAGACCGCCATGGTGAGTGCCCCACTTAGCTCATAAAAATTCCACCATGATGAAGTGATGCCTCCAGACATCAGTCTTCTCATTGACTTCCACTGTTTGTATCTTGTCACTTAGCAACCTTCTAAGGAAAACAGGACATATATAGATATTAATTGAATGTTTCACCAAGCGGTTTCCTCAAAGACATAATGGGCTACTGTATGTGAGAGACCCATATTGCTCTTTCCGACAGACCTGCCGTTTCCTGAAAGGTTATCCTCGCCTAGGTCAGTTTGCTGCACGTGTACACAGGCGTCAGTTGTTCTGCTTCATGTCACGTCATACCCCTGTTGAGCAGAGCCTGATGAATGACTTATGAAAGATTTTCTTTACCATTCAGTTACAGCATGTCGAACCAACCACTTACATTAACACAGTAATGTGTTCCAGCTTCAGATGTTTAAATTGCAAGCTGACTGCAGTTAGAGTCTCAATGTGTCTGGAGGACTAGGAGAACAACATTAAGTTCTTCAAGGAACAGACATTGAACTTAACACAATGTGATGGTCATGTCAGTAGAGGCCACCACGGAAAAGGGACCACAAAAAAGGCCCAACCATTCTGCATCTCCTAGAAAAAACACAACAAAACTGTGGTCCATGTCATGGCACCCTGTAAAGAACTGTAGAGGTCTAAGCGATCACCAGAGAATGTTTCCATGTTAGCAGATAGGCTTTCCATGGGTCTGGATTTCAAAGCAAAAGCCTGAGTGATTGTTTGAATGTCGAGGCCAGGAGGAAGAAGCCTGGGGATTTTTCCGTGAGATCTGATAGCACTGTTGAGTTGGATAGATCCGAGAAAGAGGAAGAGAAGAAGCATTGTTTTCCTTACTGATACAAATCTTCCTCCACATGCAGTCTTGCTATTGATCACACGCAGAGATCACTTATTAGCTTCAGGCCGCCAGGAATTAATCCATCCCACACTGTTGTTATCATTTTAAAGTGGGTGGTGGGTAAGTGAGGGGGGTTGACTGGAGAACAATACACTCTCAGGTTTCAAAGGCAGAAGTCTGCTGTAAGTGTTTGCGAAGACTCCGGCACTTTTTATGCGAATGGTGCTTCGACATGGTGCTAACCCCCTGCAGGGCTGTGTCCATGTGGGGGAGAGTATTTTAAGGAAAAACAAAACAGAGGGGGGCTTGGGAAGACCCTGTTTCAGCAATGAGAGAATGAGAGAGAGAGAGAGAAAGAGAGAGAGAGAATGATGATACACACAACAGATGACTTTGTAAAAAGAGGTGATGAGTATAAATCAACATAAATATACATGTGTCCTGACTGCGGTTTTCAAAGTTTGAGAAGAACACCCAACAAGGAACAACATTAAAACTTGGCTTCTCTAACTTACCTGTATTTTAAACTATTTATCCTACCGTAACCCCTCTCCCGATCACCACCACCACCTCTAAACCTCCCACTATTTTCACTGAAAAAGATTAGGACATAGACAAAATTCCAAGAAAGCAACTCAAGACACCAAGTCAAAACATT
The DNA here is from genome assembly GCA_036025975.1 of Nematalosa erebi. Taxonomy (NCBI): domain Eukaryota; kingdom Metazoa; phylum Chordata; class Actinopteri; order Clupeiformes; family Clupeidae; genus Nematalosa; species Nematalosa erebi. The sequence continues at coordinate 8,306 of JAVQKI010282226.1, forward strand.
GTGACTGAGTAAAAACATTCTGACTGAGTGTTTACCTCCTGGTAAACATCTTCCTGTCTTTGCTGCTTTAGTAAACGCCATCAATTAACTCAGGTGCATAGTCTCCCTTTTTCCAAAGCTCTGAGTGTTCTGCGTTTGACATCTGTTTGCAGAAAACACACTCATAGTATGAAAATCTGAATGACAATTACACACTGTAGAGAAGCTGGGGTGTTGTTTATAATTGTTCAGGATCCCAGCTGATGTGCTGCAGTATTCCTGACAGCTCTGAACATGACACGGATGCAGCTGTAAACATTGCTGGCAGATTAACTTGACCATGCAGTAAAAACACACCTGTTAACAGAGTCACTGGACTCATTTCAAGGTGATTAACAGAGGGAGCTATTAAACATTTTCTTGGCAGTTGTTGACGTTCACAATACTTTTTTACCTTTCACAGAACATTTACTGTATCAATGGTGTCTCATAAATGCCGTTTAACTCCCTCGCATTAGACATCTACTGCGTGCTGTATTACATATCATCCTCCTGATCAACTCCGAAGATGATAATCAACAATGCCTGTCTATTGCAAGCAGGGGGTAGCCTTTTCCTCAATCTACAGTATGTGATCCACAACAACACAGAAAAATACACACACACACACACACATACACAAATTGGGACCAGATGTCTTACAACTGAGAGAGAAAAAACAACCCTAGACACCCACAACAATAAATCTTGTCTTCTTACGCTGAGAGTAGAGGGGTAGGCAACATCACTGAAGCCTGTTTACAAGAAGCTCTTGTTGTCTTGCCGTGTTTGCCCCAGTGAGGACCAGAGACTGTCACTACAGTACATGCTGTTTCTCTGACACAACACTGGACCTTCAGGGGCTTTTCTCTCCACGGTGTACAGTAGTCACAGTGCTATTATATTTGTGACGTCGCTCTGGGGAGATTCTTGTGTTGCTTATTTTCACACTCTCCCTCTACACAAGTCTTCTTGTATGATATCAATTGGAATGGTTTGAGACTTCCCGTTCACAGACTTTCTTTGAAATGTTCAACTGCAGTGTGGTATGGTGCAAAAGCCAGACAGTTGGTGCCCAGTTATACAATTAGGCATGAGAGAGTGAACATTCCCACTTCATGTTAGATAATTACAAGATGACAGAGAAGTGATGGGGCTGTCCTCCTCTTTACTTTCCTCCTCTATTTACAAACCAGTACTCACAACACATTAACAGTTTACCAGACAGACTCAATAAACTAAGGTTAGGGAGGAAGCTGTTACGTAAAGAACCAATCTCTTCAGGAGGAAATCTAATACACCCACAGACTGTCTGCCTGGCCCTGCAGTGTTCCGGGTTATGTCAGCCTGGGAAGCCCCCGTCAAGCTTGGCCGGTCAGGCTGAAGACACCAGCCTGAACTTCAGCATCAGGCCCAGAGGGGTGAAATCCATCAGACAACTGATGACCCACGACACACATCCTTAAGGAGGATCTGTCTGTCAGCGCACTCTTCACAAGCTTTCCACTTCCCTCCCTCTCTGTCCCTCTGAGCAAAGTAATACAATTGGTTATGTTTCCATTTAGTTGTATCCCTCAACTGCATGCTGAACATGTTTAGTAAGACTCTTAAGTCCTTCATCACATTTTATGCATGTACACCTCAAAATCCTCACATAGCTCTGGATATTTACCTTTGTCTTTGCGGTAGCTGCTCAGAACACTGGACAAAGCAAGCTGATATGCCCTTTTACTCACATAGTAAATTAATAACCTGGTTCAGCTAGCTTAAAAGACATACGGTCCTGGCACACCGTACAGTAGATTTGGAACAGACAATTTTTAGGGCAAATGAATGCTGAGACACGCACAGCAAACAGTAGATGGACTACTGTATATCTGGCAAATGTTGGCCTATAAACAATTTCCCTTACATAACAAACATTTTCCGTGGCTTTCTGCATTTTAAAGGAGCATACCAGGAGATTAGGCAAAGTTTAATCTTCCACCAACAATGGAACAGTGTGCTTAGTGCAGTCATTCAAGTGGGAGCCTTTGGAGGAAGGCTGCAGGCTCATGTTTCAGGCACTCAAGTTAAGATGGGATCAACTCTGTCCTCCATTTAGTCTTCAGCCTTTGGAAAAACAGGCCAGTGAGTGGTCACTCAGCCCTGACATCAAGATAGCATACACAGAGCATACACCCTGTGATACATGGGATTATTAAGACAACAATGTTAGCATTTGTAGCGCTAGTTTGACTGACGTGGCACAGTGTTCAGTACAGATCTTCCATCTAATCGTTGCCCCAACTTGAAATCAGCTCTTCTTGTGTCCTAAGTGCTGCTGGCAGGGACATCCAGCATGGCACCAGAAGATTTTCCATCTGTTCTATTTCGATCTGGTCCAGTGCAGTGTCACGGCAGCAGAACACATGGCAACACTCGTCATCCCTCCACCACCCCACATTTCCTTCACATGGGGCCTATTAACTAACACCAGCTTGTGTCTATTTTCTCATTTCTCTACTGACACTCTCTATCATCATGACACTCTGGAGTGCTGAAGAACTGGTATGACACGACGAAGGATGCAATCACATGGCCGTACCTCATGTAAAGTCTCATCTGTCATATCCTATTCCATACCGTACTGGCTTAAAAAGATAAACAGTCAACAGAAAGAAACTGAAACTGTAGGATCAGCAAGCAGGATTAGAGGAAGAGAGGGGGGCACGCTATAGGAAACAGACTCTCAAACAGGAATTGAGACAGGATAACTGAGAATGCAATTGGTCTATAGAATGAAACAGGACTTAGGGTGATTAGAAACCCCAGGTGATAGGACACAGTACTGCTGTGCATTATTTTTTTCACTTTTATGAACCGTAAATTAACCACATTTAAACCCACTTAGACCTTGTAACACCCCAAAAATGTAATAAAACGACAAGTGCCTATAAGGTTAACCATTGCGGAATAATTAAAAGGGTTTTAAAATTAATAGAGTTCGGAGAGAAAAAATAAGGGTCTGTTTCCAAATTAAGCCCTTTATAGGCCTCACAGGCAGAGTAAACACATTACAGGGTGTATTTTCAGGGGGAAATTAAGATTACTGTGATTTACATGGCATGAGGGTCATGAAGAGACAAAAGAAAGAGTGCATGCAAGTGAGAGAGGGCTCTACTGGGCAAATATCCTCATGATGTGGTCGTGTTGCATCTTGAGAGTGAGAACAAAGCTGGTATTTGTTGTCTCCGCAGACGCATTCCAGTCAACCCAAGGCCGCTGTCATCATTGCATGCTCGCTGGATGGCCACGGAGCTGAGGGTGAGGGTGGAGTGTTGCCCAATGTCGAAATTCAGGGCAATTTAGAGAGGTGGCGCACTATTGGAAACACATGTGGAGGCATGCTGAAGTGTGTGCAGGGGTCAGAGCCAGGTCGGCAAACAGGGCACTCACCACTCATGAGACAAAAGGGGCGGCGGGTAGGGTTAGGAAGACGGGAGGGTAAGGGAGACAGGACAGTAAGTCTGAGAAAAATTTTTAGAGTGCCCCAATGAATGCATGGTGAAAGTCCCAAGAGAGGGGAGAGTGAGGGTGTGGGAAAACAAGCAAGTGAGGGGGAGGAATGGAAAGGAGGTATTGAAAGAAAAGGGGTTGAAAGGAGGAGGCGTGGGAGTTCAAGGCTTTAAAAACTTGAGAACTGAAACACGAACACTTCCAACTATAACCCCACCCAGGTTCATGCGCTCACGCTCAATTTAGGCAACTCACCTGATTCCTCATCTTGACATCAGTCAATTAGACGTGTAAAAACACAACTCAAGCCTAATTTACCCTCTCTTACTCTCTCTCTCTCTCTCACACACACACACACACTAAAATGCTGTGTTTTGTTGCACACTACTGTACACTGTGTGGCCTTAAGAAAACTTGAAGTCTGCAACAGTCCCTTACAACACTATGTTTAGAGCTACAGAGCTCACCTTTTATGTGGGTGTACACACACACATATATGCATACACGCAAAGGCGACATCTCCGTCTTCCCTTTGCCCACCACTTAAAGAATATTTTCCAAACACTTGCCAACGTTTCCACTGCTGGAGCTCAGGCTCTTGTAACAATGGCTTCTGTGTGTGTGTCTTGGAAAAGGGAGGCCGACTTTGGAGTTGACACCTTTTGCTGTGAGCTCCAAACCTGCCATGCAGAGGCGTCTGAGAGCTGGTTAAACTTGGACATGACCATACTGTGTCTCGTGGGTTTATCTGACAGACAGATGGCTGAGAGATTGTGGATTGAGAGATGGGAGATCATACTTGGCCATAGCAGGGCCCTATGGTAGCATCTGGGTTTCAGAAGCAACCGGCACTATCAGGTTTTCAGAACAGGACTGTAACTATCTTGGTTTCATTATCAGATGGCACAGTCTGGCCTCCAGAATCAGCTGGCAGCTATCTGGGTTTCAGTTTTAGTAGTATCTTGGTTTCAGAACCAGACTGCAACAGAGTTTGAGAATCAGCTGGCAGCTCTCTGGGTTTTATAATCAGGTTGCAATACCTGGGTCTTAGAGATGCTATCTGGGTTCTTGTGTCCTGCTCTGAGCTTTGGACATGGAAGCTGTGCAGCACGATTAAAATGAGACTCACTCCTTTCCGTCCAATATTAACGGCCTGCTAAAAGAGCATGCCCCACAAAAGAAGCATGTTGCTTTGATTGCTACTGTGAGAGCAAGCAATCCACCCTTCCGCCCTGTTATTACACCCAAAACGAGCTTTCATTTTTGCCCTAAAAATGTCCAAATATAGAAACTGCTTCCTGTGTCTCCACCTTACCCCCTTCTCTCCCACATAGCCCACCTCCCACTGAGGTTGTGCAGTGGAGTAAGGGCTTCCTGGAAGCAGAGTGTGTGGGGGTGGAGGAAATGATTGAAGCCCAATGGAGTTCATGTCTGCTAATGAACAGAACAGAGGTTTAGCAGTGACACAGCAAAAACACTACATACTGTATTGGAGTGTACTGCTGAATCATGAAACCCCAGGTCTGTTAGAGTGTGTGTGTGTGTGTGTGTGTGTGTGTGTGTGTGTGTGTGTGTGTGGAGGGTGGTGCAAATGGCTTGAAATGACCATGAGATGAGGCTAAGAAATGAAAGAGAAAAAGAAGTAAAAAATCTCTGCCTCTCTAATCTCTTAAATATCTGCTTGCTCTCTGTTTAAACAACTAACCTACTTTAGTTTCCTCCATCTTTTGGATGGAGCATTTACCATTAAAACCCAACGTGAGCTCATCTAGTGGCCCCTGTTGTTTCTCTCCTCCTCCCGCTCTCTTCCCCTTCCCTCTGGGGGCTTATTTCCCACCAGCCAGCCAGCATGACGCTCACCCTGGGCATGTGGCTGCCTCCGTCTGGCTCTCCCTCTCATTACTCATCACCTGGACACACGGCCAGCCATCCGCCCACTCCTCACACTAGCATGGCAAACAAGGTCCTAAACAGAGGCGCCCTGGAATAGCTCCACCGCAAGGAACAAAACAGCCGTACATCATACTCTTGCTCAACATTAGGGAAAGCGAGGACAGGTATTATCATCTTGGTTTCCATCTATGTCAATGTATGGTCCAATGCAACTTCAACTTAACTCCAAGTCCCAAAACATGCTGGTGTGAAATAAATAGTGTTTGGATCTTCATTTGTGGTGAGATGTGCTTGCCCTTAAGATATGGCCACAGCTCAACTGCATTTAAAAATTGAAAAGGAGTATGTGCACACATGTGAGTGTGTGTGTGTGTGTGTGACTGTGTATGTGAATGAGTGTGTTGGAGTGCGTGTGTGTAGGTGGAGGGTAATGAATCTTCTACCGAGCAAGAGCCGAGTGAGGCAGTATGCGACATGCAGCAGTTCCAAGCTCCAGACAAACCATTCATCACACCAAACAGATGTATGCTTGGCAGGGCCATCTGCCTTTTTCCACTCACAGAATCTCCCTTCCCAGGCCCAGCCAAAAGCAACCCTGGGGTCCACCTCCCCTGTGTGGCTGCAGTGCGCTGTGAGAGCTTTCTAGAGCAATAGAAGAGCTCAATGCACTCCCAACTCTCTCTCTTCACTGATCCATATCTTTATATCTCGTATCTCATCCACTGGTATGAAGTGACGGTATGTAACTTATTTGCCCCGAGACGTTTCATCTTAAGTGTTATTGGCTCTATGCTTTCCCATCATGGAGGACTGGGAAGTGTCATAAATTAAGCTCTAACAAAAATGCTGCTTTCAGGCACTAAAAACCCTCTCTTCACAAAGCACAGCTTCTTTTAGGGAATAACAATATTCAAGTAGTTCTTAGCTGACTGGACTCTGAGGAAAGATTATGGACTCCAGGGGGTGGCTTCCTTGACATGAGGAACATCAGATGCACACCACAACCCAGCACAGAAGCCCTGACAAGAGGAGATTCCTCTGCTTGTTAAAGGGGAGTGTGTGTGGGTGGGTGGGTGGGACGCTTTTAAACTGAATGAAATAAATGAATACGTGCCCTTGCATTCCTGCTGTGCTGTTATCCGCTTAGGCCCAATCATCCAGAAAATGTTTGGCAGGGGCCATGCCATGCTGTCTGGCCAAGCATACTTTACAAGAGGTGGGGGCAGGGCCGAGGCCGGGGGGGCAGCACACATGCACGCCACTCTTACTGCAGGTGTCCTGCAGTCGACACACTAAGATGGCAAGGGACAGAAGACTCGTGGGCCAGTCATTTTGGTCCTAATTTGAATCAATCAGATTCCATGCGCCTCCCCTATTCGGTTGAAAACGATTAGTAGGAAAATCTGTTGTTGTCTTTCACTTGGGGCTCATGTTGCATTCCTGCTAGCACCTGTGCTAGTGGTTTATGGTGGGGTGGGGAAGCTAATGCACAAACTACACACACTATCCTAACTTCTACCCCACGTGTTGCTAATGCATGCCAATGTAACAGCAACATTAGTCACCTAACTTTACCTTACCACACAGATGGGGCATCACTATTCATGACACAGACATCTCTTTCAAGTGAGCAGGGGGAAAAAAATCTCTGGCAAAGGAAAAAAAAAAACAGGTGAAAAATATCTGAGCTGAAGATGTAGATCCAAAGAAAGGGGATGTCGTGGGTCATGGGTGAGACACTTCTCCACTTTTTTTCCAATTCTCTGTCTCTCTCTCTTAAACACACACACACACAAACACACACACATACACAAGCTTCCAACAGTCTTAGCTCAAGATTTAATTTGGTGTAGGATCAGAAACTGGAAACAGACATCTCACAGTCCTCCATCACCAGTTGGCTCTATGGCTGAATAACTGTTACAGTGTGGCGGCACTTTGAACTGAACAGATGCGACAATTTGGGGTATGCTCAATACCGGAAGGTCACACTCTAAGCTTTCACCTATGGCAGGCCATGACTGTCATGTGCCAGAGCATAGTTCCACTTGAAGGAATCCCTCTAGTGATGGACTGAGGTGAGCCAAGGCTCCACCATCTATCCAAGGCCTCTGTGGCGATGATCCAGCAGTTGGTGTGGGATTCATTATGACTAAGCTTTACAGTGCAGCCAGCTGAGTAACTGTTCTATTGTCTTGAGCCTCCACTGCAATGAGGTAAAAAGATATAGAGCCATTATGAGCCACATTCCTGGGGGCAACAAAACACCCCCAAAATATTTTACTAAGTGCATGTGCATGCCAAGAGTCAGCAGGTTTTAGTTCTTCTGAAATGGAATGTTGAATCCATAAAGCTAATCTTTGGTTGACTGAGTAAATGCCTGTAGATTTCAAAAGTTGTCTTGACTGTTTCACCTTAATAAATAAACCATCATTAAACACTGCAACACTGGCCAACAACTCATCCAAGGATAAATCAATGAAATTCAAAATAATGGCCATCAATATTACTCCAAGTGGAAACCAAGTGCTTACAGTGTCTGTGTCACCTCATCACCTTTGTATCTTGTTTTGTGGGGGGGGGGCGGGGGGGGGGGGGGGGGGGGGGGGGGGGGGGGGGGGGGGGGGGGGGGGGGGGGGGGGGGGGGGGGG
>JAVQKI010282281.1:2500-11580 GCA_036025975.1 Nematalosa erebi
GCTAACAGCACGGCTCTGTTTGTTTCTCCTGACTGACCTTGGCAGCTAGTTTATCTAAAAACCCAGAAATGCTTTATCTCAGGGCTGAAGGATGAGCCACTCAGTGGCAGTATCTTAGAGCTAACGTTTAATACACTCAACCGTAATATATATCTTAGGGCAAACACTGAAGTCACTGACTGGTAATATGTCTATAGGGCTAAGTGACTCACCGGTAATATCCGGCTTAGAGCTATCGTTTTAAGACACTCAATGGTAATTACCTGGGCTGATGTAAAACTTCAGTTGGGTCTTAAGGGAGCCCCAGTAATGGTTAAGAGTCTAGTGTTTACACAGGTCGGTGTTATAAATGGTCTATCAATGGACATACAGTCAGTGGTTTATAAAAGACAGGCCAGAGCAAACACCTTAAGTGCCATGCAAGCAGAGACAGTTTCAAACCTAACTGGTATACAGTCTGTGTGCCGTCTTTTGCATGTGTATCCATTTGTCAATGCACAGTATATGTGTGTGTGTGTGTGTGTGTGTGTGTGTATGGGTGGGTGCATGTTTGTGTGTGTGTGTGTGTGTGTATGTGCTGTGTGCGTGCGTATCTATGCATTATGCATCTATGCACAGTATGTGTGACTGTGTCTGTGTGTGTGTGTGTGTGTGTGTGTGTGTGTGTGTGTGTCCGCATGTATGTGTGTGTACGTGTGTGTGTGTGTGTGTGTGTGTGTGTGTGTGTGTTTCTAGTGCTAACATGTCCCTTGAGCACGGGCATCTAACAGCAGTGGATTCTTCTCCAGTGTGGCCTGGTGTTTGATTGCTGGAGTGTGATTGTGCTGCAGTCTGTGAGGACCAATTAAAGCTAAATCAAAGCGTTTATCGCTGCCTCCCACCCGCCAGTCCAGAGCGGCTAATAAAGGCAGCTTTATGGCCCCGCCAGTAATTATGCAGGAGCTCCAGTTTATGACTCTACCAGCCTCCTCAGCAGTGGACCTCCTATTAAAACCACTCAGGAACAAATAGCCAAGTGTATTAAAATATGGCATTTACTATTATATGGACACACCCAGAACTTGGCTAAAATAAGACAAATTAGTGCCAGCAGTTTGTCTCCTTTATCTTGTCAATGGCAGTTTTTGACGTCGGCTATTAGAGACCAGGAGTTGCCAGGAGGATACAAACTATATTACTGCTTTGCATAAATTATATTTAGCTTCTCAACATGTGAGGTGACTGGATGTGATAATAACAAAGCTTGTGGTTGCAGTTTTCATGTAAGCTGACAGGGGCTTTGTCTCCTCCTAATTATCATGACACAATAGGCAGCTTGCTGCGAACAGAATGCATGATATTTATACAGTGTAGGGGGGGAAGAGACAGAGGAAATGGCTGGCACATAAACAACAATGGAATCGTTCAAATTATTATTTCCAGAGACAAGGACAGCACCTGGCATTTGGGTGCACCTCTACAGCGCGTTTCTAATTAATCTAACGAGTTGTCATGCGAGTCACTGATTAATCTAAAGAGGTGACTCATGCAAGTTGCTTCTAGTGGAAAAAAGGTGCTGTGTCACCTATTTTTTAATCCCTCTGTTCTTTCACAGTCCTGTGGCACATTTAGTCTCTTGAGTATCTCTGTGCATGATATCACTATCATCATTAATCAGCAACTGTCCATAAATAAAGTGATTCCTTCTGAGTGTGTAAACACACAGAGATGACTGTTTGAAGTGTGTGTTCATTAGTTTGGGTGTCATCGTGTTCCCCTCGTGTGACCCATAACTGATTTATTACAGAATCACACACACGCAATCAAACCCTACTTAGGAGACACACAAAGTACTGCAGTCTCTCTGTCAGGTAGTCGTTATGCCAGTGCTAATATCTCATAATAAAGTCTAATGTGCTTGGGAGATACCTGATATCCTCCTGCGCCTGCTGTGGATAGGGCACGTGACCTTAGACCTACTTAGACTGGGCAACAGTCATCGAGGCTACAGCAGGCAGGCAGATACACACATTGATCCATCTAGCTCTAATGTGAAATCCAAACAGGATTTAGACTTTCTTCCTTTTGGTAACCAGACGCCACTGTATACTGTATACTGCATTAGGCCTAATTCAACAAAAACAACAGCACATCAACAACAACAACAACACACCAACAAACACACTTGCCCTCCTCAGTGGAATGCCACTACTTGACACTGATATCATTATTATTACGCTAATAATCACTTGCTGATCTATAATATATCACAGCATCAAGCTTAGCCTAGTGGTTGTAGTGTAGGTACCCCATGTGTTCAGGCAGCTGGTCTAGAACTACGTTATCGAGTTTGCTCACTTGAATGTAACATGAGCCAAATCCAAATGTCCTCCTTAAGGACTTAATTGGGATGAATCAGCATCTTGATGATTGGCTGAGTCATCATGGCAGTCAAATCTCTGAGGGTTCAAGGCTAAGGGAAGGGAAGGGAATACAAAACTCAGCCAATAAGAGGTCTAGCTGCCAGGAGCGCCGCTAGAAATTTTGGACCCTATGACCGAAAATTATTTTGGGCCCCCCAAACATTGATTATAATAATAAAATGTTCTCTTGGGCCCCCTGTCATTGCCAGGCCCTTAGAATCTTCCCAACCCCCCATTCAACCCCCACCCCTACACCCACCCCAGGCGGGCGCCCTGCTAGCTGCTGTGGGAGACCCTTAACCACCATCCAGCAGTGAAAAGTGTTTAACATGTCTTCCCCAGTACAACTAAAACATCTTTAAGAGGGTGACTGAAGGTTGGCTTTAGAGAGGCTGAGAGGGTCCTCTGCTCCGTAAACATCAAGCCTGGAGCATTTTCTGGGCACACATTCACAACAGGCTGTTTTCAACTGCCAAATGGAGCAGGCCTAAGATTGCTCTTCTAAGAGGCTTCAAGGCTTTGTTTTATAGGCTTATTTTACTACACAAATAAAATCAAATGGACCCAAAACCCAATTGAAGACATGAATGAAAGTGTCAGTGCAGCAGAGAAAGAGAGGGAGAGAGGGAGAGAGAGAGAGAGAGAGAGAGAGAGAGAGAGAGAGAGAGAGGGAGAGAGAAAAAGAGAGTGGGAGAGAGTGAAAGAGAGAGAGAGACTGGCTGAAACTCAAGATCGCCTCTAAGTCTTGAACCATCAAAGCCTTAAAGAAATACCAGGCAACATTTTTGGTCACTTTACCAGCTTCTTAGTCACTTAAATGGTTAAATGGCTCATTACGGGGTGAATAAAAGCTCTTTAGGTACCCTCTGCCACTTAATCATGCACTTAGAAGCACTTGTGGTATAAAAACACCAGCTGGAGAAAACGAAACTGAAACAGAATGAAACCGAAATCGTGCTTATTAGTTTGCCAGTGAATATAACTCTTCAAAAATGACCATCACTGGTTTCTATTCATTGGTTGGCAAACCAATCCACGTGGCTTGCTTGGTACCGCTGGTTTAACTGGCATGAACTAATTTCATGCCTGGCAGATTCATGCCAGTTAAGGCTTTAAAGAGAGACAGACGGATAGATATGGAACTGGAGAGAGAGAGACAGAGAGAGAGAAATAGAGAGACATAGACAGAGAGGCAGAGAGAGAGATAGAAAGGCAGTGAGAGAGAGGGGAGAGACAAAGAAAGAGAGAGACAGACAAACAGAGAGACTGTAGAGTATCATCATACTTCATCTGAAGAGCGAGAGAGACAGTGGAAGGACTCACACACCCCATACCCAGCCCCTACAGGCACCGAATATCACTTTAGTAGTGAAAGAGGAGAGGTATTAATATCTGCCCACTGCTACTGCAGCTGAGCTATCCATAATAAATGCAGGAACAACAGTGCTGTTTGACAACACAGCCCAACCAAGCTCTTTGCAGGTGCAGTTTCAGACTTACAGTGACGGAGACAGTGTTTGCGTTTGTATCTTCAGAGAAGTGTCAGTGTGATGTTCACTACGTGTCAGTGGGGAAACTTGAACAACAGAGCCAAGACAGAGACTTAGCATGACACACAACTCACAAGACAGAGACTGTAAAAGATAAGAAAGGCACAGATTTAAGACAGAAGCTAAACACAGACAATAAGCAGTGAGGTACAGTAAGCGGTGGTGAAGAAGAGAAAGACAGAATGAGAGACCAGTGAGACCAAAATGATGGAGAAATGGAAAATAGGCAGGCAAACAGACAGACACACAAACAGATGGGCAGACGGACAAGCAGACAGACAGACAGACAGACAGACAGACAGACAGGGAGACAGAAACACAGATGGACAAGCAGAAGGGTGGGCAAACAGATAGACAGACAGGGAGCCAGACAGACAGACAAGGAGCGAGAGGGACAGACAGACAGACAAACAAGGAGCCAGAAAGACAGACAGACAGACAGACAAGGAGCCAGACAGATAGAGAGACAGACAAGAGCCAGATTGACAGACAGACAAACACAGAGCCAGACAGACAGAAAGACAAACAGAAGGGTGTGCAAACAGATGGACAGACAGAGAGCCAAACAGACAGACAGACAGGGAGCCAGACAGACAGACAAAAAAGGAACCAGCCAGACAGACAGACAGGGAGCCAGACAGGCAAACAAGGAGCCAGATTGACAGATAGACAGACAGATAAGGAGCCAGACTGGATACAGGCAAACACAGAGCCAGACATACAGACAGACAAACAGAAGGGTGGGCAAACAGAAAGACAGACAGACAGACTAACAAGGAGCCAGATTGACAGACAGACAGACAGGGAGTCGGACTGCTTTCCCATGAGCCTTACCTCTCCCGTTCTCCTCGTCCTGCTCCTGGTTGAGGGAGTTGAGGACCAGGTGGAGGGACTGGGTGGAGGGGAGTGAGTGTCCCCCCTCTCGGTCCCGTTGGCGCGGTTTGGGCTTGATGAGGGTGCCGTGGGCCGAGGGCGGGGGCGAGAAGGAGGGGGGTGACTGAGGGGCAGAGGAAGGGGCCCTCGGGGAGGGCGAGCGTGACATTTCGTCATCCAGACCATTGGCATCGCCCATCATGCCCACATCGCCTCCCGTGATCCACAAGCGTTTGAGCGAGTCGCGGCCCGAGTCCCTGCTCCCAGAACCACCCGAACCGATGAAGTCCAGCACGGCGCTCTTGCCCTGTTGGAGTCGGCGCCGCCCGGCGTGATCCGTCAGCTGCGAGCGTGTGAATTCCAGAAGGTTCCGGCAGTCCAATATGACCGGGTTGCTTGTGTGCCCGCCGTTCTGTTCATGCCCGCCAGCGCTGCAGCCCGCACCCATGTGATGGTGGTTGCCCTGTGCCTTTGACCGCGTCATCTTCTTCGCCAGCTCCTCTGGCCAGATGGTGCGCACACTATAGTCATCGTCGTCATGGCTACTGCCAGCGAACCCTCCTCCTCCACCGCCGCCACGGCCAGAGCCGTGCAGGGGTGGCTGCTGCTGCTTTCCCCGGTGGGGGTTAAAGGTCACGACGATGGGGTCACTGCTGCAGTAGGAGCAGGTGGAGCTGGCCGTCTGGCTGGCCTTGGGGTTACAGCCGGTCACACAACTCTGGAGCGCCCGCAGCGGCGCCGAGGACGCCAAAGGCGCGCACGGCAGGCACCCGCCCACCAGCTTCTTGCGGAACGCGGCGGGGCTCTCGAAGCCGCCGCCAGCCGTCTCGCTGGAGCAGGACGCGCAGCCGCCGAGTGGCCGCAGCAGACCCGCGCGGCACTCCGACACGGTGCTGTTGGACGAGGACGTGTTGGTGGTAGTGGACCCTGTGGACAGGCACCCGCCCAGCGTTCTCAGCCCCATGTTGGCGGCTCCTCCGTGGGCAGCGGCGGCGGCCGCCGAGCCTCCCTGGTGGTGGACTGGTCTTCCGTGGGCCCTGGAGAAGGACGAGGATGGACTGCCGGTGGAGTGGTGGCCGTGCCCGTGGTTGTGGCCGTGGCTGTTCCGACCGCCCCTGCAGCGCACCAGCTTCCAGCAGCCGCAGCTGAAGGGGTGCGAGAGGTCGATGGTGCAGGTGTGGTCCGGACTGGGGAAGCCTTCTCGGGACGAGGCGGTCGGGGAGAGCGGCAGGAGCCCGTGGAGCTGGAGGGAGGGGGGGAAAGGGTGGCGGTGCTGCTGGTGGTGGTCCCGGGAGCGGGAGGGCCGCGAGCGTTGGGGAAAGGGGGCCGAGGCGGTGGGGGCGCCGCGGGAGTGAGGAGGGAGGGGGGCCTGGACGTGAGGAGGAGGAGGAGGAGGAGGAGGAGGAGGAGGAGGTGGGGGGTAGTGGGAGTTCAGGAGCGAGGCATGGGGAGAGGGGGTCGAGCCATGGTGGCGGGGCAGGCTGTGGGGGTTGGGGGTCTGGTGCACGGGGCCCAGTTTGGTGTTCTCCTTGTTGCCGTTGGAAATCGGGGCGCGGTCGCCACGGGAACCGGTGGAGGTGGAGTAGCTGTTGCCGACGGCGACGGCACTGTGTGGCTCACGTTCTTTCCTAGACTTGGACTGCTGCTGCTGGCGCTGTGCCGGGACAAACTCTAGAACCCCTCCCGGGGAGACGGCCAAGTGGTTCTGGTGGTGACTTGCTGGCTGCTGCTGATTCTGTTGCAGAGGCTTATGGGAGTTTTGGACAACGCTCACTTTTTTCAGGGAGCCGCTCCCGCCGTTCCTCCGCTCTATATGGACGGGGTCCACCTGCAGGGAGACCTTCCTTCCCCGACTGTTTCGGGTGTTGCCCCCTCGTGAGAGGCTGCTGCTGCTGCGTCCCTTCTCCCCGTGCTTGCCGACGCCCGCGATTCCACCGCCCTTGTCCAACGACAGGCGGATGTCGATGGTGTGCGTGTGCTTGTGGGGTCTCGGGCCGAGTGTGACCGTCCCGTTGCTATGGCAGTGGCTTGGCGTGTGGCCGACTCCTCCGTTGCCGTTCTCCCAGCCTGCCCCTCGCTCTCGCTCGCCGCGGACTTTCTGGGAGCGGGACCTGCGCTTGCATTCCAGAGAGCTGCCAGTGGAGTTTAGGGGGTGCGGGTAGATTCGGGCCTGGGGCAGGGGGTGCTGGGGCTGAGGCTGGGGGTCGTAGCGGGGGGCACCGTTGCCGTGCTGCGACGGAGCGGTCTGAGGGGAGGCCCTGCGAAGGGCCAAGCTTTTGGGGCGCTGAAGAACCACTATCCGCTCGTCAAGAGGCAGAGGAGGCATCTGGGGCTGGGAAGAGCTGTGTGTGCGTGTGAGAGAGAGACAGAGAGAGAGAGATGGAGAGAGAGAACAGTGAGTGGGAGAGGAAAAGAGAGAAAAGGTGACAGAGTGAGACAGACAGAGAGAGGGATATAGAAAGAGAGACCAAGACGAAAAGAGAATGTATGTGTATATGTGTGCGAGAGAGAGAGAGAGAGAAGAAAGAGGAAGAGACAGAGGTAATGTTTGTGTATGAAAGAAGCCCAAGGAAAGAGAGAAAAATGCAGGAAAAAAAAAACAGTTAAAACCACATATAGCACAAGAATAAGTTATGATTACATTGCACTAATAAGAGATCACAAAAATCACATAACAGCACCACATCACAATTAAGGGGTTAGACGAGATTAAGAATCTTTAGTCCATTAGTCATCACAAACACATCATTAACACAGATGTTATTAACATGATTAATACACACTTGTTATTAACATACACATGATTAATACATACATGTTATAAACATACATGTTATTAATACACACATCATTAACACATTGTGATGAGCCTAGCACAGAAGCAGACTTCTGTTAGTCATCCACAACCGTCCTGTTAATCTCATCACTGGGGTTACCACAGGGGTTACAACACACACACACACACATACGCACACCACACACGCACACCCACGGCACTCACAAAACACACACAGATATAGCCACATCTAATACACCACTCATCTCTGGAATAAATAACAACTCTGTTCCAATCACAAGAAAACTGAAAGCTTTTGCCAGATAACAGCTGACTCTGAAACACATTTACCTCTGATCCGGAGGACCTGTTATAGTCCTAATCTAGCACAGATAGAGACCTGCTATAATCCTAGTCTAGGGCTGTTATGGACCTGTTTTGGACCTAATCTGACACAGATATGGACTTGTTATAGCTCTAGTCTGTCACTGTTATGGACCTAGTAAAGCCTTAATCCAGCACTGATCTGAAACTGTTATAGCCCTAATCTGGCACATATATGGACCTAATTGCCCAGATCTTGCACAAATATGAACCTGTTAAATTCATAATCTATCATATTGACCTATGTTTTGCACAGACATAGATGTGTCATAGCCCAAATCTGGAATACATATAAATATGTTATAATCATAATCTTATATGGAATCTGATTTTGCACAGATGTGACACTGTTTTACCCCTAATGAGTCCAAAATATCCTAACTGGTGTGGACCTGTTCTGGCCCAGATTTGGTTAGCCTTCTGAACCAAAGAGTCAGTTCATGGCCAAACCGGAGCCAGATCAGATGAGACTCCATCCTCAGCTGCTATCTGAGTGGCACCTTTCAGGGGGAGGCAGGAGTGCCCGGAACCGTTTGTGCGACGAACACACATGTCTGACAGCTCAGCTACATCACCACGCACAGTAGATACAACATCATAAACACACACACACACACACACACACACACACACGGAGCACGGAATAAGGGGTGAGGGGAGAGGGGTGGTAGGAAGAGAAGAGATTCCTGATGCTTTAAAGCTCCTGTGACTGATGATTCAGTCTTTGCTAATCTCACACACACAAAGGCATGTGTGTTTGGAGCAGGGGGGGAACAAAGACCAAAAACCAGCAGAGAGAGAGAGAGAGAGAGAAAGAGGGAATAAGAGAGATAGGAGAAAGAAAGAGGGAGAGAGGGTTGTATGAAAACTGACAACCCTGGATAGAGCATAGACTTCAACAGGGACTGCATGCTAAAGATACACTCACACACACATACACACAAACAAACAAACACACACACACACACACACACACACACACACAAACACACTCACAAACACAAACACACACACACACACACACACACACACACACACACACACACACACACACACACACACACACACACACACACACACACACACAGCACCAAG
>JAVQKI010282341.1:0-17376 GCA_036025975.1 Nematalosa erebi
CCTCGGAAGGTTATTTTAAAATGTTGACACACAAAAAAGAGCATTGAATAAATATTTATGTTGTACACTGACTTATTGTCTTGAATAGTTTGTGTTAAACAAGTAGGCCAAGTTAAAGAGCAGGAATTTCAAACCTGAAATAATTTCACACAGCCTCCAAAATGGCACTCTCATTCCATTCTGTCCTATCATCCTAGAAGTCACTCTACCGATGGTCATGTGATAACTTTAACAGTCCTATGAGGGCTTTGATGTTGTGCTCCAAATATGAAGTCAGACCATATTAATGCACCTGTCAGATTAGCGGGTGGTGAAGCTCTTGTTTGGCGCTTAAATTGTAGTCCCTAGTCTTCAGCCGTCTGTAAAACAAATCCTGTGAGCTTAAAGTTCACTATTTTTTTTTCTTGATATGATGCTTGTTAACTTTCTGGTATATTTTGTATTTTGTCATGTTTTTATCCTGTCAACCCTAAACAGGAGAATGGCGGTGTCAGTGATGTCCGTTCCCCTCCAAAACATGGCTTTAATAACTTGGGCTTTGTCCCTGGGAGCCCGTGTGAGTTGTGCCCCCAGAACAGAGACCTGTGCTGTGGCCCCGTAGGCACGACTACAAAGAGGGAATCGGAAACTCAGATGCCCCCGGTTCAGTCAGCCCTTGTGAGGATCAGGGTGGAAGGTATGACATGCCAGTCATGCGTACAATCCATCGAGGGGTGTGTGTCCCAACTGCCTGGCGTCATAGCTGTCCAGATATCCCTAAGTGACAAGGAAGCTGCGGTGACCTTTGACCCGGGGCAGCTAGGCCCAGAGGAACTGAGGACACATATTGAGGACATGGGGTTTGATGCCATCGTCATAAGCCACCCTATTTCACCCCCTGCCCTTTCCAGGAATTTAGCCGAGGACAGAGTGGCAGGGGAAGTGGCGGTAACCCTGGGCGTTGACGGGATGCATTGTAGATCTTGTGTGAATAACATCCAAGAGCATGTATTAGGACTAATGGGGGTCTGCTCTGTCAGCGTCTCCCTGGAAACCAGGAGCATGGACCTCAAATACGACTCCTCACTGCTCACCGTGGAGACTGTGAAGGAGCTTGTTGAAGGGATCCCACCTGGTAATTTCCGTGTGACCTTGCCAGTGGGACATCCAGCGGTGATCGGTAGCACAGGCCCTACAGATACAACCCACAGCTCCCAACACCCAAACTCTGCACTCACGCACCAAACTACACACAGTGTGGCTTTCCATACTGCCACCATTAGAATCTCAGGGATGACCTGCAACTCCTGTGTGCAGTCCATTGAAGGGATGATATCCCAGAGACCTGGTGTTCAGTCCATCAGGGTCTCACTGAAGGAGGAAAAGGGAATAGTGAGCTTTAACCCCACTTTAACCAGTGCAGAAGAGCTGACGGCCAGCATTGAGGACATGGGGTTTGAGGCCAAACTTGATAAAGGTATTTATAGCACATAAGATTATTGCAGTGTTCAATTACTCTCCATTGGTGAGAAATCTTGCTTGCTGGTTTTTTTAGAAAGTTATTTCAGTTTGTGAAATATGTTGGAAATATGTTGTTACAATATTAATACACTCATTCTGTGAATATCTTAACATTATATAACATGATATCTTCATGTTTTTCCATAATGTAGTTTAAATTGCCCTGTGTCGCACAGAGACAAGCTGCTATCTCGAAAGATTTTGTAAAATTAATTTACATCTAATCAAAATCCTCTCCGCAGAATGCAATGAGTGTTTGAACAAATTTATCCATGGTAACGAGACAAGTGGTCTCTCCTGAGCTCCTGAGTGTCATATAGCATTCTAACACTGCTGAGTAAGTCCTGCTAGCACTTTGTGCGCCAGGAATGGCAGCTAGCCACAAAGCGGATTACAGGCAGCCTTTGTTACACAGGATTGTGTCTTAATGTAGGTCTTTGATGCAGCGGAGGTAGTTAAGGTCAGTCAAACTCGTATGACACCTAGGAAAGTTCAGGAGAGTTTGTGTTAAGTGTATGTTTGAATGTGACAGCATGCTTATTTGTATGATCCCACTGTATATTTTGTACCTGGATACCCAACTGCATATGTTCCCTCTACGTATTTCAAGACTGTGTTTTTTACGTAGTTTACATTTCTTTTACCAGATTGCAACCTATGCTATTTTATGACATTTTTGTCATTTTTTCTATGAAGAGCCCAGCTCTGCAGAGAAAGGGACAACTTCTGAACCCAATGCCAAAACCTTTCCTCACCATCGTACCCAGCCATCTAATGGCTTAGCAGCTAAAGTGCCCGGCAACCAGCAGTCTTGTGAAGGGACCACCCAGAAGTGCTTTATCCGTGTAACTGGCATGACCTGTGCCTCCTGTGTGGCCAACATTGAGCGCAGCCTCCTCAAAAACAAAGGTGAACAAAAATGAGAATTTTTTTGGTACCCCAAATATTGGTAGGCTACCAGAAAAAAAACACAAAAATAGGGAATATTGATTTTGATTATTTTATTAAACCATAAAATCAACTGCGTAGTAAATCAGTTTACAAAAAGAAAGTGTGTATGTTGTTTTAGGTGTGGCGTCAGTTCTGGTTTCCCTAATTGCGGGGAAGGCAGAGGTCCGGTATGACCCAGAGGTGCTGGATGCTGTTGAGGTCAGTCGGCTCATAGCTGGCCTCGGCTTTGGTGCTACGGTCATGGAGACAAGCACAGTCACGGATGGGAAGCTGGATCTGTCTGTGAGTGTGTGTGTGTGTGTGTGTGTTTGTTCACCCTTTCAGTTTGTTGTTTGTGTTTTTGTGTGGAGAATGTGTCCTTGTTGGTGTTTGTGTGAAGACAGTAATTTTTGCGTTTTATTTATTCATAGGTGACTGGCATGACGTGTGCATCATGTGTCCATAACATTGAAAACAAACTGCTCAGGACCAGGGGTGTTTTTGAGGTCTCTGTGTCGCTAGCAACCCAAAAGGCTCAGGTGAAGTTTGACCCAGAAGTGCTTGGTGCTAGGGACATCATCAGAAGCATTGAGGTATGCTAGGTCAATTTACCACACAAAATAAGATTTTAAACATCTTCTCGCTCTGCATAGTTCTGAGTTCTTTAACACCGTTTGGGCAGGCTTTGGGCTTTGGCGCATCACTGATCAAAAGTGATGGTTTTGGAAAGAATGAAGCATTGGACCACAAAGAGGAGATTCAACAGCAAGTATCCCTGCTTGTTTCCTTAATTTCCTTTGGGATAAATAAAATATCTCTATTTATTTATCTATCTTGTTTCTTTACAATTTTAGCATTGGCAAAGTTATGTTTACAGTAGCCTCAATATGTATTGTTAGTAGTGGTTTAGAGTTTGTTGTGCGCAGCTTTGAAGCATTATCATTATCATTCACAATGTGTGCATTGTGGCATGTATTACTTATGTGCATATTTGCATATCCTTATGTGCTTTTGATGAAGTGTTTGCTTTTGTGATGAATGCCTTCACAGTTTGAAGTTTTTAGATGCAGCTTTGAAACGTTACCTTAGCTATTCACAGTCTTTCCATTTGCAGGATTTGTACATATTTGCATGAATTTTGTCATTGCTCTTTAGTAAAGGTCTCACATGTCTCTTACTTCAATGAATATGTGTGTCTGTTTAGATGGAGGCAATCTTTCCTGTTCAGCCTGGTGTTTGGCCTCCCTGTGATGGGTCTAATGATCTACATGATGGTGATGGACAGCCAACACCGGGAGCATGGAGGCTCTATGCCCCAGGAGCAGAATATCCTCCCCGGGCTCTCCATCCTCAACCTCGCCTTCTTCCTTCTCTGCACACCTGTGCAGGTAGCACCACACCTGGAAGTGCTAATTGTACTTGTTGAGTTTGACTGATCGGTTAAACACGCCATAGAGTTTACTTAGCATGATATGCTAATCTAAAGAGCCAAATCTGTTTTCAAGCAGTCCAGCAATGAAATTCTATGACAGTGACTTTACGTCTTATTGAGAGCTATGTTGACCATCTTCCTTTTGCTTTGTGCCCATTAGATCTTCGGGGGTCGGTATTTCTATATTCAAGCATATCGCTCACTAAAGCATAAAGTGGCGAATATGGACGTTCTGATCGTGTTGGCCACCACCATTTCCTATATCTATTCCTGTGTTGTCCTATTGGTTGCCATCGCAGAGAAGGCGGAGAAAAGCCCAGTCACCTTCTTTGACACTCCTCCGATGCTGTTTGTCTTCATTGCTCTCGGTCGATGGCTGGAACACGTTGCCAAGGTACTTAGACAACATGACGTTTCACTGCTTTTATGATTCCATCACAGCCCTGTTTGCATATGAGATAATAAGGTCAGAGAGTGAACAAGAAGGGCACTGAGAAAGAATCCCTGTAGGTGTAACCAAGTTTATCCAGCATGATCCAGCCACAGGCTTGTGACCTCACAGCAACCTCAGCTCAGAAGTCGAGCGCTCTATCCAGTCGTCCGAGAAGTTCAGGCTGCTAGTCAACTGATTAGCACATTCTTGAGGCATCAGGAGGGGGGTTTACTAATATCCTACATGCACAGCTGCTCCACAGCCTGCTTAGCTGGCATCTGTTACATATGCAGTAAGATGAACTTTATGTTGTGCCAGATGCACTTCACTATCCTTGCTCCATGGCTCTTCCACCATCACAATTCTTGCAGTTACTGTACATTGGGTGGGTTTGGGGGGGTGGGGGTATTTTGTTGAACTTTCATAAGGTAACTTAAGGTCTAACACTAATTTAACTGTGCAGTGGATAAAACTCGGCAGTCTTTTGTAAAAATAGCCTAAAGTAAGACTATGAGAGAGACAGAGAGGTTAACATTAGCCACACTGTATGAGCACCTGCGTCAGCAGAATGGTGACAGGTAACTGAGCTGAGGAGCATCCTTATGGAGGCGTCTCACCATAGACGAGCGCAATATCCAGTCTGGCCCACCTTTGATACATCACACCAGATGTATCACACTGCTTTGGATAAAAGTGTCTGCTGAATGCATAAATCCCAGCTGCTACTGTGGTGCCCTTGAACAAGGCAATTAACCCCAAGTTAGTCTATGGGAGGGAGACAGGCCGTGAAGTAATTGATAGTTGACAAATCTCTAAAGTCTCTTTAGATAAAATCGTCTGCTAAATGTAAAAATTTAAATGTAATGTAACTGTAAGTAGTACAGGAATAGAGAATGGCCAGAGAATCGTGGGTCATGGTTTGTTTTCAAAGCTACTCTCAGCACAGGCACCCGAAGCATATACTGTAATATCAATCAAACAATACAATCATCAAGATCTACCCTGCTGCTGCTATTAGTGTTTTGCACCTGTTTGGTGGAGAGATCCTTCTGTGGGTAGATGTGTGCTTTTTGGGTGCTGTAGTAAATTGGCCAGCTGAAGGTTGTGGGCTAATAATGGTCTGTCCATCAATTTGGTGGAAAAGACCTGTCTATGGATCTCAAAGCCTGTCTCGGGCTCGAAAACAACAGCCTGGCAATTGTCAGCATCCTCTGCAAACTAGCAGGAAATTTAAAGCAGGCCGTTGACGGGGATGATAAAACAAAATCAGGGGATATTGGTGAATCAGCCTTGGTTTGATTCTCTGTTGGTTGGTATTTAGGCATATCAGAGTGATTGCTGATGTCCAAGACCGGATCTGTCTGTGCAGCTATAGATTGCTTAGAGTAATTGTTGATTGTGGCTGGTTCTGGTTGGACCTTTGCAGAGCGTGGAGATAGATGTGACAGTGGTCGGCTGAAACTTTGACCCCAACCCTGTTCTGACAGAACAGGCTCTCTGTAAACAGAGATCAAGAAAACAAAAAAGTAATGGGCTTAGAGGATTAGAAGTTGCCCTCAACACCTGTTTATCCTACAACCCTTGTTCTTGGCGACTCTGAAGTCTTTCAGAGAAGGTGTCAAAACATAGAACTATCAAACGAATTAATGTGCATGTTGGAATGAATTACATTTTTAAAGAACAATTCAGTGTCCAAAGAGATTTTTATTTTCTTGGCTCTAAACTTTTATGAGTGGTCCACTTTCAGCACAGGGAAACTTTGAGTAGAATGCATTTCCTTGAAGCGGAAATAAAGTCTGCAAACGTGAGCCTTGTGTGCACACAGGTTTGTGAGTGTGCATTAGTAGGGTCACTCAGGTTGTTTATCATATGATCACACGTAAAAACAGCATTGTAAGGATGCTTAGCAGAGTTTGATCCCATGACCTGCTTGTGACTCCCTGTTCAAAGCGACCTCAAAATGACACTGAAGAGCACTTCTTATAAAAGCAATCTACCCATCCTAGATAGAGACAACCCTATCTCTCTCACCCTGCTATGGCTGAAATCTAAGCCAAGGTCTTACACTCCTTAAGTGGCTTTTACAGGTGCTTTCTGAATGATTAACCAGCGTGCTGTGTCCCTCTAAATGCATGCTACAGTGACCTTGGTTGTAGTTTAAGGATCTCTTAGGGTGCTAATTTGTCAGGTGTGTTGGTACTATTTGTTGCTAATGTTTGTTATCATGCAAGTACATTGGTATCATATGAAACACACACCACTCAATCGCCCAGAGGATGAGGATTATGTAGTAGACGGCATGAATAGTGTCTCTAGGTTTAGGTCTGGAGTCTGTTTTGATGTTGTCCATTTAAATATTTGTCTAACACTTAGATTTAAAACTTTACAATGTTCTTACAAGATTAATATGCTGCATGTCTTTGCTAGCGTAAAACATCTGAGGCGCTGGCCAAACTGATGTCTCTGCAAGCAACTGACGCCACCATAGTTACGCTGAGTACAGACCACTCCATTATCAGGTACGCTGTGCAGTGGTCTTCTTATATACTGTACTGTAGGTCTTGTGACTGAGCGGACAAGCGATAATGCTTTGCTGTTTACTTTTGTCGTTGAAGTGAAGTTATGAGACTGAAGAACATTCCCACATGGAATCCTGTTAAAAACATGTAGAAATTTTATCCTCCCTAACAGAATAATTTAGAGATCATTTAAGTCCCCATATAAAATTTGCATACTCCCAGACAACATTTTTGTGTTGGTTATGAACATTTGTACGATGCTTGTTAGCATTTGGGCAATAGCAACCATATGTTTTGTTGACATGTGCTGTATGATTTTGTGTATGTGTGTGTGTATGTGTGTGTATGTGTGTGTGTGATGCAGTGAAGAGCAGGTCTCTGTGGATCTGGTCCAGAGGGGTGACATAGTGAAAGTTGCTCCTGGAGGAAAGTTCCCTGTGGATGGGAAAGTGATAGAGGGCAGCTCCATGGCTGATGAGTCTCTTATTACAGGTTACAGCTTATGCTCAAACACATACTCTTCCACAGGCTGTTTTTGTTCAGTGTAATTGCTTCAGCTCTTCAGCTTTTCTTTTGTACCATGTTAAAGTCATTCCTTGATTGCAATTTTATAAGTCAGGCCATTAAATATACTGTAAATATGGAAGACTTCAGTACAGTCACAAGTTACACTATTTAGTGTGCGGATAAACAAAATCAAATTGTATGGAGCTAAACCAGTGTGTGGACCATCTCCCTCCTACTGACTAACACAGTTGTCTGGCATCTTTATGATTTTTCTCCATGTGCACACTGATCTGTTCCAATGTATCCTCAGGTGAGCCAATGCCTGTCTGTAAGAAGCCTGGCAGCTTAGTGATTGCGGGCTCTATAAATGCCAATGGGGCACTGTTGGTGAAAGCCACTCATGTCGGTGCGGATACAACTCTCAGCCAGATAGTCAAACTGGTCGAGGAGGCCCAGACTTCAAAGGTGAGGGGCACACAAACACACACACACACACACACACACACACACACACACACACACACAAACAGACACACACACATACACACTCTCTCTCTCTCATACTCTCTCACACATAAACAGACAGGGCGATAATGCAGAAGTTTCAATAAAGTTGTGATTATAGAGCAGAACATAAACAAACATAGCAGTGAGTACATGTGCCTGGCTGATCAACTATGGTAGATGTAGAAAGGCGCAGGACAATAATAGGGGAAATGGACAAGTAAATTAAATGTTGTCATTAGTCACAGTTGCTAAAGGCGAAGTAAGAGTAATGTGGCTTACATATGTGTGTATCAGCATGACCACTAACATTAGCATTTAATTCTTGCATCCTCTGCAATATGTTCAGGCACCCATCCAGCAGTTTGCTGATAAACTGAGTGGGTATTTTGTCCCTTCTATCGTCTTCATCTCTGTGGTTACTCTGGTGGTTTGGCTCATCATAGGCTTCCTGGACTTTGACATTGTTGCTGAATATTTCCCAGTAAGTACTGTTTCGTATTGATTGAACTCTATGTAGTCGTGAAAGTGTCCTCTTTAGAAAGCTGTTGGCTGAACATTTAATATCTTTTTAAAATGATGTGATTATACTTACATTAACATAATACATATGCATCAATGATGTATTGCAGCATGCGCAGTGTTGGTATTCAGGTTAACTTAATCCTTAAGTTCTGTTTTTAGTTCTGTTGCTATGAGCAGAAACACTGTTTTTTTGCATTCATATTTGTGTGTAGATGGCATGTTATAGAGTGTGAAGCCATGTGATGAGTCTATGTGGTCTTACTGCTCTGTCACCAGGGTTATGATAAGAACATCTCTCGCTCAGATGTGATTGTGCGCTTCGCCTTCCAAACATCCATCACTGTTCTGTCCATTGCCTGCCCCTGCTCCCTGGGCCTGGCAACCCCGACAGCTGTGATGGTGGGCACGGGGGTTGGCGCCCAGAATGGCATCCTTATTAAGGGTGGAGAGCCTCTGGAGATGGCACACAAGGCAATGACACCTCACCTCTCACCCTACTCCCAGTGTACCTATAGGCCAATGCAGAGTATCTAATCTATCTAATCAGATATAACAATACAAACATGGATTTTTGTTTGTTATGGTTGGTTATGCACTTTGGATGGATTCTAGTTTTCTGCACAGTGTAGTATTAGACACGGTTGTGATGTTGATAATTTTGGTGATATAAGAAAACTATTCAAAGGTTAACAACAATATAGCACAGCAACTGTCAACTAATATTTATTATGCATGCTATAAACAAGTGTTTAGTGGCAACTTTATTTACTTTCAGCACAAATCCAGTTTGTTGTTCTTTGGGCCCTCTAGTGGTTTGTCACTGAATTGCATATGCAGGGTAACAATCCAACACAGTTAACTGTGAAGAATGTTGTAAGTTTGTACATGTTTCATGTTAAAATATTGCATGACATTGTTTAGTAGGATCACATCACTTGTTATGTATTTTTCATGTCTGATTATAAAGTTTTTGACTTTTCCATTTCTGCTCCAGATTAAGGCAGTAATGTTTGATAAGACTGGCACCATCACCAATGGAGTGCCACAGGTGACAAGGGTACTGGTGCTGTGGGACAAGGCCCGCATGTCCCTCCGGAAGGTTCTGGCTGTTGTGGGCACCGCTGAGGCAAGCAGTGAACACCCGCTGGGCATGGCTGTCGCCAAACACTGCAAACAGGTGGGAGAGGGTGTGCGTGTCAGGGTGGGATGGGGGAGGGTGATGGAGGCATGGATACACTTGTATCTGAACACACTCAACAAAGGCGAGGCAAATTTTGCATTAGGTGAACGTGTAAGGATTCTGGGATATGAATAGTAGTATGCAAAGTACAGTACGTGGTCCCCTCAACAAGACACTTAAACCCAAATTGTAGTTGTAGTTGCTTAAGTTGCTCTGGGTTTCCCAAAAAATAGTTTCTAACTTGGATGCAATTTTCCATTGTAAGCCAACTAAGTTACTAATATGTCAGCAGGTATGGTTTTTGGAAGCACTTCGCTGGATGAGAATGACATATTCCCACAGCATACATAACACATCCACTGTCATCCACCATACTGATGTGCACGCAAGTCTCTGGATGCTCGTAATTCACGTTACATAATATTCATTGCCTGTTTGTTGAGCTTAATTACAGCACATTAGATCATTTACAACACAGCAAATTAGAGTGCACTTTTGAGTTGGGGTTTGGTTGCCAGAGTAACAGAATCTGATGAATGAGTCTTGTTATTAAGGCGAGTGTGTGGGTGAGATTCCAAACATAAATTCTGAGTAGAGTTTGTCTGTGTTGTGTTATGCCATGCTGTTCAATCTGTTTATCTTTTCTTTAAACGACAAAAAAGTGTCAACAAGTATGTGAGAACAAGTGTGTGAGAATGAATGTCAGTGTGTCTGCCTGTGTGGGTAGGCATTCGTGTAGGTGTGTGTATGTTTTATTGGTGAGTGAGCATATATAACTCTCTCTCTTTCTGTATGTGTGTGTGTGTGTGTGTGTGTCTGAGTGTGCATATAAATTAATCTTGTCTCTGTCTCTGTGTGGGTGTGTGTGTGGGTGGACGGACGGTTGGATATGTCCAGGAGCTGGACACAGAGACTCTGGGCTTCTGTCATGACTTCCAGGCCGTGCCGGGCTGCGGAATAAGCTGCAAGGTCTCCAATGTGGATCGGCTGCTGTGTGCCCTAGACCAGACAGACATCAGCCCTGACACCCACCTCACTATAGAGGGGGTCACGACAGACGAAAGCACCCTGCTCACCGACTCAGTGTCTGGTCAGTTTCCCTGGGCAGTGGAGCTGACAGCAGAAAAGCCCTGCCTTCCTTTACCTCTAAAGGGCCGTTCACACCTTGAACGATAACTATAAAGATAACTGTACTGTCACTGTAACGATATTTCCGTCCACACTGACCAACGATAACAGAGGTCTGTCTGCATGTGAATGAACTAATGTCTAAAAATGTCTGTCAACCTTTTATCGTTCAAAAAATCGACAACATGTGTGTGTGTGTGTTAGTTGTCATTCTTGGTGTGAACGGCTCATAAAAGTAAAGGAACAGAGGCTTTTCCCCTAGGTTTTTTTGGAGTGTGTTGGCTGTCCACAGATTTTGTTAGCGAGCCCCAAAGATGTTTCTAAAACTGTTTCACACAGTTTAGTTATATCTTGAAGAACTAGAAACTCACCTTCAGTTTTGTTTCCCAATTGTAGCCCAATTCAGTTAGCATAAGCTGCATGTTCGCTATTGAGGCTACCAAATTCTCTCATTCTTCTTCCTACCGACAACGCTTGGCGAGTTGTACAACAGAGCTATTGCTGGAAGGATCCGACTGTCACCTTAAATATAGCCTAGATTGACTGTGTGATTGTGCAGGCTCAGGTTTCTGAAATTGTGAAGTATCATTCAGTGTTGGTGACTAATCTGTTTTATGATGTTTAAGGTGCAATACATCTGTTTAATAACATGATGTGCATGGACTTTGTAAGTAATCATCTGTGTCCACGTGTGTGTGTGTTTGTGCATGTGTATCTGTCTCTCTCTCTGTGTGTGTGTGTGTGTGTGTTATTCAGGCACTTATGCGGTACTGATTGGTAATAGAGAGTGGATGAGGCGCAACGGTCTGCACATCACCACTGATGTGGATGAAGCCATGACCAGCCATGAAAGCAAAGGACAGACTGCAATCCTAGTGGCCATAGATGGTACTGCCCTCGTATCACACATATCCATCAGATTAGAGCCCAATTCATTTACTCTTTGAATTATTAATGCTGACAAATAGATTGTAACAGAAGCACTGAAAGCAAGACAACTTCAGGTAATTACTGGCTTTATAAAGTCCTCTACAGAAAATGTTTGTATACTTGCAAAGTTAGGGAAACTTCAGTTTGTCTGTAGGGACCCTCTACTTACTACCACAAAAGTGTCATGTTTGGAATTTCAGAATGGGTCTTAAAAAAGCGTTCTGTATCGGCGCAATGACATGGCCCTTGCGCTGCAGTTTTAATGCGGCTGATATTGCCAAAACAAACTTTATCAAAACACATCCGATTGACGTGATTGTACTACCAACTCAACGTATGAACTTCCAATCATCCAAAAATCGTCCAAAAAATCATTTTATTCCGGATTATTCCTTTAAAGAAGAGTTCAGATGCAAACCATTTGGGATGAATTTACAAAAATATTCAGTCATACATATCAGTCCACAACAATTTGATTGTTTTGGCTTGGTTTGTTTTTACTTGATAATAATATTTAAATTCCAGTTTAATAGAGATGACTTCGAAGTATTCACTAAAACAAAACCATGTATTTTTGAAAAGCTTAAGTTACGGTTCCTGAGCTGGTTGTGATGTTTCCTACTCCACATTTCTTTCTCAGGAGTGTTGAGCGCCATGTTGGCCATAGCCGACACAGTGAAAGTCGAGGCTGCGTTGGCTATCCACACTCTAAACAGCATGGGCATCGAAGTTGTCATGATCACAGGGGACAATCGTCGCACCGCCAAAGCTATTGCCACACAGGTGTGTAATTGGTGTTGTGTGCATGTGCATGTGTAATGATGTGATTTTCTGTTAGTGAAATTAGTCCATATCAAGTATATTTTTAAGTGTAGAAGGATGCATGTCTATATGTGTTTGTGCAAATATGTGTTGAACCAACACTTAATTGCTCCAAATGTGGATCTCTGTATGGGGGCTATATTGCCTAGATATGTGAGCATATGTGCACATCCATTGCCTTCTAGAGTGTGTGCAAAAGAGTGTGCCTGCTGTCTAGAGTGGCCAGTTTCGTAAAAGCCTGTGGGTTGGTATTAGTTTATGTACATTTGTGTGTGAATGTATGGTATATCATACATGCTTATACCCATAGGTGGGCATCCGGAAGGTGTTTTCAGAGGTGCTGCCATCTCACAAAGTTGCCAAGGTGCAGGAGTTACAGGAACAGGGCCTGAAAGTGGCCATGGTGGGCGACGGTGTCAACGACTCGCCCGCTCTTGCCCGTGCTGACCTTGGCATTGCCATCGGAACAGGCACTGACGTGGCCATCGAGGCTGCCGATGTGGTCCTGATCAGGGTGAGTTTGCCCAACCGATCAGAGATTCCAATCATCAAGAGCTGAGCATGAGGGGGGGGCACACCATCGGTGACATTGGGGTGCAGAAATAGACTTAAATCATGGGGGTACTGAAAGTTTTTGTTGAGGCCAATACATACATGTTTATGTTTACCTGTATTCATTGGTCTGAACAGATGTTTTTACACATGAACAGGAGGCCACATTCACCAACTGTTCTTATGGAAAACTTTTCAGGAAGATTCTGGCACTCACCAGTGTTTTCTTATCTAGAATTTGTGAATCTGACTAAGGTTCTTGTGTACATACTTAAGAAAAATCTTAGGAAAACCTTGGTGAATTAAAGAATATTCTCTTTAAGCAACAGTGGATAGACCTGATAGTATGCCTAACCTGGCATTTGCTACTATAAACTCATATGAGCTTAGTCTGACCAACCTACCGTACTACCCACCTTCCGAGAGACGGGCTTAACCAGCTTATATCAGATGTCTCAATCGCCATAAGGGAGTTATCAGTGCCCAATTTTTCGTGACAGTAAATTCAATAAAACGGGAGGTTGGCCATACTGACTTGCTCGCAAAATTTATGGTAGCATCACAGGAAGTATGGACAGGCCCAGGTTAAGTAACCCTATGTGAAACAATGAAATGATAAAAAATAGATCCATGTTGCCAGTATTTTATAAAGGCTTTTAAATTGTACTTACAGTAGTGGCAAAAATGTTTCTGATTTTGCAATTATCAAAAATAGGATTTTATAATCACATTACAGTGTTTTACAATACAGTGTTTTGTTTTCACTCTGTGATAGAATGATCTGCTGGACGTGGTCGCCAGTATTGAGCTCTCAAAGAAAACAGTCCAAAGGATTCGCATCAACTTTGTCTTTGCTCTCATATACAACCTGTTGGGAATCCCAATTGCTGCAGGTAACCACATTGTTCTGTTTGAATTTGTGCGATTAAAGGTGATGCTAATTTGTTGTACGGTATCTGTGTGGGGTTTGAATGAGCAAAGACAAAAAGTGTGTGTGGGTTACACAGTTTCACATCAGAAATAATCTATTTTTTGTTGTGAGGTGGATGACTTTGTAATGAGATATCTAGCTGCTATTAGTATTTGTCTGTGTGGATGTGCCTGTGTGTGAGAGAGAGAGGGAGAGAGCGAGAGAGAGACGGTCTTACTGTGTCTGGCATTTCAGGAGTGTTCATGCCAGCTGGTCTGGTACTTCAGCCGTGGATGGGCTCGGCAGCAATGGCAGCCTCCTCTGTGTCAGTGGTGGTGTCCTCATTATTGCTCAGGCTGTGAGTTCTACACACACACACACACACACACACACAGACACACACATGCACACACACAGACACACACACACACACATACTGTACAGTACACACATTATACCGAGTGTCACCTGTGAAAAACCGTAACAAAACTAATAGACCTCCAACTGCTTCCTTCTGTCTACCCGATCCACAACTGTCAAAATGCCATTTGAAAAACAATCAAAGAGGGCTCATTCTAACCCAAGAGACTGTGTGATTGCATCCATGAACCTTTTATTGCTATTTGCTCTCCATCCTCCTCTTTTCCTTCTCTCTCTATCTCTATCTCTCTCTCACCCCACCCCCACCCCCCCTTTATCTCTTTTAGTGTCTGGTTCACTCTGATTGGGCTATGCCT
Organism: Nematalosa erebi; assembly: GCA_036025975.1. Classification (NCBI taxonomy): domain Eukaryota; kingdom Metazoa; phylum Chordata; class Actinopteri; order Clupeiformes; family Clupeidae; genus Nematalosa; species Nematalosa erebi. Next base: position 14,610 of record JAVQKI010282341.1, read on the forward strand.
GGGAAAAGGGCTGCTCATCATTACCATTATCATTAATTTTCAGAAACTATGTTTAGGGAAGCAGATGTTGCCTAAATTGTGTTCAGGCTGTATCTTCTTCTCTCTCTGTCTCTTGTCGGTCTCTCTCTCTCTCTCTGTGTGTGTGTGTGTGTGTGTGTCTGTTTGACCATGCTGTGAAGTATTGTGGGGGTGGATAACTCTTCGGTCCCCTATTATGACAGCCTGAAGCACACTGTTGGACCAGCTAGATTCTTTCCTCTTTTAGCCGTGGCTCATCTTGGCACTCTGCGCTCCCTTTTGAGTATCGACACCAATCTCCCGCAATGAAATAAAGTAACAAAAAAAGTTTTAAAAAAGTAGATAAATAAATAAAAAGTTCCTTGCTGCACTGTTGCCTTGGAAACCGTAACAGAGCGGCAGGTGTTCCAATGGTTGCCAGGGGCAGATTTCAACATGGACGCCCACTCAGCAACAGCACACAGGGCACCCAGAGCACAATCCCTGCCCCTTTGTCTCTCTTCAGTTCTTTGCCATTCTCACTACCAGCATCAACATATCCCTCTCCGTTCATAAAATCACCACTGTGTGCTATTCCTTGTCATCTACTGTACATGCTCCCAGTTTCATTAAGATTTGCTACCTCACTTATGCTCATCTGTTTTGTTACTCTCTCATTATTCATGTCTCTTATCTTCTTTGTCTCCTCTCTGTCTCTTCATCTGTCCATTTCTGTCTTTTCATTCCCCTCAACCATTTCTGCCCCATTTTCCTCAGGTATAAGAAGACTCCGGTTGAGCTGTATGAGCTCAAAGCCCAGGGCCATACAAAAAGCCTCAACCCTTCTCAGGTGAGTGTGCATGTGGGCTTGGACGACCGCCATCAAACGCCGCCGCCCAGCCGCCACACCTGGGTGAGGGGGAGCCGAGGCAGCTATCTCCCAGGGTCCCCGCAACAGCCCAGCCCAATGGCAGTGGCCGGACCCTATTCTTCCTCATCTGCCCAGCGCTCTCTCCTTGATGATGAAGTAGACATAATTGTGTGACCTAGTCTCCTCCTAAGTATGCACACATGGAAGGAACAAAGAGGATCTTTAATTATGGTCCTTTGGACCATCTGACCCAAAGACCCCAGTGCACTAAAGGTGACTAAGGACAAACAGGGGGCGACTAGTTTAAATCTACTAATGCCTTACCTTCCACCGTGTTTGCAGTGCAATCCCCTGGGTTGTATCACAGCTAGCTAACTTGTCTATCATCGAAAAAAAAAACGACTTATCTGACTTCCCCCCTGGTGATCACAGGTTTGTTTGAGCGTTTATTTGCTCAGAAGTCATATTACAGTATTCCCGATAGCAAGTGAAGGCTGCGTAAGTGCCCGTAGAGACCTGGATTTGACTCCAAACCAAGATCATTACCAGATTCCAGCTCCTTCTCTCCTTCCTACTCACTTCTGTCTTCACTGTGCTAGAGGCAAAAAGTCCCAAAATATACATGTATATATAAAATCCAAGGAAACCTGAAGGGATCATAATTGGATGGCTATGAAGATATGTGGAATGGAAGAGACATATGAGTTTTCAAAAGGCATAAACATTTTTGCTAACTATGTAAAGGAGAACAGTGCTGTTAAGAACATTGCTGAATCGCTTATTTTCCTTTTATTTTCAGCAACAGTGTTTAATATGGGAAAATCACTTAACTTGCATTATCAGTTAATAAATCACAATCAACAGATAAAGATTTGACCCAACAAGAAAAGTATTTTTGCAGCAACTGATCATGAATCTATTTTTGGATTCCGAAAGAATACACTTTTATATCCCCAATACATTTTCATTAAAGCCTCAACGAACCATCCCAAATGTGGTCTGTGATGTTCTTAAAAAGCTTGATCTGACAAACAACGATCAGAGTCAGGGGAAGCAGATAGTCACACAGTATGATATTTAAAAATTCTAAAACCGTTTAATAGGAATCAAACAAGAGAAAGTGGTACATGTAAAGGAAGATCTTGCAAAGCTGATCAGTGCACATCAGCACAGCACGTAGTAAGACAATTTACGGCAGAACATGTTCTCCTATTAATATAGCAGTTAAGCTGTTACTTCGCTACACCCATACAAAAGAGCAATAATAGTATAAAATAGAATGGAATATCTTTATTATCATTAGCCTACCAGAGATGTACCATGCAACAAGATATGGTTAGCTGCTCTGTATTAAACTTGTCTCCTTTTAAGCGCATCAAGAGTTAGGAACTAGTACAAAAAAAAGTACAAAATTAAAGACGAAATATCAATCCACAGAAGACAATCTAATACGATCAAATACTGATTAGGGAAGGAAGCTAAATATTTGAGTTTGCACAGTGCAAGTGCTGCACACCACTGCACAGTACAGTAAATTTTCCTCTACAGCCATAGATTACTTAAGAATTTTAGGATCTGGGATGGGGTGTCTTATTTCAATGCACCAGCAATTTCTGAGTTTGGTCTTTTACGCATCACTAGAGCCTTAGCAAGAGTGGATGGCATTAGCAAGAGTGGATGGCATTAATTTTGCAATAAGGTTAAGAGGACCGCCCAGGATGTGCCTTTATGTGGTTAAAAGCCATATCTGTGTGTTACACACATGATTAACATCCTCCATTCAACAGACTATTGATTTTGCATTGTTTTTCTGCCAGCATGATTCAAATTAAGATGTGCCTATCAATAACGTATCTTCCTTTAGGTCAACTTTACACACACACACAAAAACAACAGCAG
>JAVQKI010282364.1:0-14450 GCA_036025975.1 Nematalosa erebi
GCACTACTTTGTCTCTCCAGAAGCTTTTAGTCGGCTAATAAGATTAATTAGACGGCTCTGATGTTTGCTTAAAAGGTCCTGAATCCTGTGGGGCAGAGAGCTGCTGACATAGGGCATTAGGGCTGTTCCTGACATCAGTCATCAGAACACACAGGCAGAGAGAGACAGAGAGAGAAAGAAAGCATGGCAGACCTGCAGTGTCTCAGTTGGGACTGAGAACTGTTTGACGGAGACAACCAAAGTAATTGTGGACCAGGTTGATGCCACAATCAATGGAGGACTCCTTTCTTCCACAAAATACTGTGGTGTGCAGGAGTGCATAACAAATGAATTTTATCAAATAAATCACAGAGAAGAGAAGAGACTGCAACATCAGATCAAATAACGAGTGATTGTGTATGACTGTGTATCAAAGACAGGTGTTTTACCGCAGGGAACACACAACAGAGGAAAGGAACGGTTGACAGGGAGAGAGTAGGAGAAAAAGAGGAGAATGTCTGACCTATCTGACGTTCCAGGTCGGCGGCCTCATCTGGTGTGGCTCTGGGCAGGACTCCTGGGTCACTGAAACTGGTCCGCAGAAGCGTGCCCATCACAAAGCAGAAGAGCACGCCACCTATCACAGGGATGGCCAGCGTAAGCTCAGACGACAGGAACGGACAGCTGCAGGAGGAAGAGGAGAAACAGTGAGCCGAGGATGTTCACTACATGAGCGAGCAAAGCATTCAAGGTCAAAAATAATGAGATGCCAGGTTATGCATTCCAGTGGGCCAAGTAAACAGTGATCAGTAGTGCATTAAAAATCCAATGTTTTCTTTTAGCTTGTGATTTTAGGCTGCTGTTTACATTCACAAATCCTTATCACAATGCTGAGAGGTGCTGCAGATGCCATGTGAATTCTCAGAACAAGACAGTGCAACAGTTTTTTTGTTGGTAAATATATTAAAATGGACCACTAGAAAACAAACAAACAAAAAAAAACATGCTATACGTCATATGACCCTGCAGTGCACAGAACAATATAAATAGTATGTGCCTATAAGGAAAAACTACTGTAAAAACACAGTCTTTGACGGCTGGGCTACTGACTGGGCTGGGCTTTGTGCCTTCTGAAAAGAAAGGAGAATCCCTTGAGCCTAGAGGGGATTCCCCTGGCCTGCTGGCCCATATACGTATCTGACATAATCTCATCGTTCTGAGAGATAATTTCCTGGTAATCCTGTTATTCCTGATCGCACAGGTGCCGATAGGGGTAATCACATTAGTCTGTATACTGACGGCCTGTCTGATGTTCTTCTTGTGTTGGAATCCAAGTCTGTTGGTGTGTGTGTGTGTGTGTGTGTGTGTGATCATTAGCAGTCTCAGTGTCTCAGTAATTCCACTACTGGTCTCTACACTTCCTCCCAACCTCATTAACGTGCCTCTCCTATGTTAATGACATTTTAAAGATGTCAGTTTGTGAGAAGCTTCTGTTAAACATCCCCACTGCACTGAACAATAATGAGTCCCGACACTGATAGAACAAAGATCTGGCATTCTCTACTGTATTATACAATGCTTATTATAAAAGTAGAGAACAGAGACAGGCATATTTCCCACTAAACCATGTTTTACATCTTCAAACAAAGTAGAGTAATTTGTAGCCAAGCAGTTGGTCTCTATTTACACTGAGCATGTAGAGATGGTAAGTTTGGCATTTTCGTATCCTTGGCAACTACTACAATTTCTGTTTAAACACATATAGCAGAGTGGGCTAAAAACAGCTCATACTGTAGCATCAGATTAGAGCAGAAGCACTGTGGCAGTTGCTACCTACTAGCTAGAATAACCACAGCAGCGGAAAGAACATTATAATCACACAACCTGCATGGAGAGCAGCACTGGTGATGGTGTAAAAGGCACTACAATTGGGAAATCGGCTATTGTGCAGTAGAAGAGTGTGTGTGTGTGTGTGTGTGTGTGTGTGTGTTGTGTTTGTGCGAGGGAGAGAGTGAGTGAGAAAAAGAGAGAACATCTGTGTGTGTGTGTGTGTGTGTGTGTGTGTGTGTGTGTGTGTGTGTGGACATGCGTGTATGAGAGAGAGTTAGAATGAGTGGTACAAAGGAGTGTTCCATTATTCCATTAATGTTTCAGCACTCCACATGACTATGGCAAGACAAGCGGCCATTTAACGCACACTTGTGTGGAGCCTATCAGTTTTATTGACGACCACATCCCATTCAGTGTCACAGATTGTGCCAAATGACAGACTAATAGGAGTTTGGAATTTTTGGCTAAGCTTAGCGAAAGGTCGGTCTGCAATGGTTGCACATCAGGGGTTAACAATAACAATTACCTGAGGTCTCAAAAACACACTAGATAACAGATTATAACACACACACACACACACACACACACACACACAAACACAAACACACACATAAACACACACAGATTCTAGAACAAGAGTGTACATTAGGCCTATGTGCAAGTATAAATAGGCCTAATGATGCGCATGTTTTAAGGCTGGCAGAGGTGCCAGTGAAAATGAAAATGAATGACTGAAAAGCAGCAAGGAGACTGAAAGTGACTCAGAAATGATAAGAACAGCAAATCTCCATCAAACAGGTGCAGGTCCTGCGGCTCCATCTCCAGATGGCAACACCTTAGGAGGTTTTCCATCACCGGACCCATCAGCAATGGGTTTAGAAAGAGAGAGAGGAAGACACAGAGAGATATAGAGAAAGACAGAGACAGAGAGATCTGAGAGAAAGAAAGAGAGAGGCAGAGAGGGGGAGGGAGAGGGAGAGAGAGAGAGAGAGAGAGAGAGAGAGAAAGAGAGAGAGCGAAAGATGCCTCCCTACTGCTCTATAAGGTGGTTGGCCTGCCTTTGGCCCTGCTGGCGTGTGATGTGAATCCAAAAATTGGGGGATTTTGACCAAGGTGAAGACATTCCTGCCCCAAGCTGTGAAGTCATAACTGTCCACAGAGGCAAAGGGCAAAACATAAACCACAGGGGAGGACTAAGAAGCAGCCACCGGAGGAAAGGAATATACCTTCACATGACCCTGTGGGCGTCATTAAGCCCTGCCAAAAGCCAGAGCCCTTTGGCATGGTGGGAGACATATGCAAGACCTGACCTGCTGCTGGCCCTCCCATGCCTTCCGTCCCTGTGTGTGTGTGTGTGTGTACTAAGGGTGGGAGATCAGTTAGCAGCTCCTGGCTGGCACAGCCGTGGTTTCCGGCAGTCATGTCATGCAATGCCTGTTACGTCAGTGGAGCCGATGCCAAGTGGGGTGCCAGCGGAATCACCCTGGCTTGGACATAAGGGTGGCATGTGGGGGTCTAATGAGAGTGGCGGAAATCAACAGGCGGGCTGGTGGCTATTTATTAACACACGGACACACACTTCTAGGCTTGCTGTTTAAACAGGTCAAATAGCAAAGGTGAGGCGAAAGTTGAAACTCAGAACTTAGGACAGGAGATTAGGAGTTGATAGAGAAAACTGCTACTGCCAGATAATGGCTTTATGTAATTGGCCATAATATGTGTGGAGAGAGTGAGTGAGTGAGTGAGTGAGCAAGTGAATGATGTGATGAATTATGTATAAAAAAAGCAGGGAATTTGTGAGAACTGCATAATGTCAGAGCACTGGGTTATGTAGAGACAACTCAAAGGCTACAGAATGCCCTGCCACACCCACACAGCCAGGTGCATAGCATGAGTCACGGTAAAATTACTCTAAGTAGCTGATGCTCTATGTGTAATTCTTTATCAAAGCCTGGGCTATTTATGATGAACCTCCCCTAAATTAAGTGGCACAACATCTATAGTAAACTTAAAAATAAAAATGCTTTCATTTGGGTTGTATTGGTATTAGGACCAACACATACAGTAAACGTCTACACTTTTAAACTGAGAAGTGCCTCCCCCTTGAACAGCTTTGGTATGAGCATTGGAACTAGGCTTCCCTTGAGAGTCTGAATCTGTGTGTCTGTGTGCAAGTCAGACCCTGTGTAATCCTTTAGAGAGGGCCGGACATCCCTGGGGAGCTGTATTTTAACCTACACCACACTTTCTCCTGCAAAACATGCCCCAAACAGCATGCTGGTGTTCTCACAAAACAAAGAGAGAGGCTTTCAATAATAAAAATGTCTTTTGAGGACGTTTGTAAAAACAATAGCCTGTGGCACTCTCACAAGAGTTTAGGTCTCCTACATGTTGAAATGTTGTCTTAAAATGTGCCCCACAGTTACCCTTTGATTCCTGAGCTGTGGCCTGGCTGGCAGAGTGCCAGGTGCACTGAATTATTCGGCCAACTTTCCAAAATATGAATGCAAGTGGCGACAGTGGTCGTACAAATCCAGCACAATTACTCACCCCTGGCTCAGTCTCAGGACACTGCACTGTGTGAAACAAAGTATGGGATAACGGAAGACAAGGTGAGTTATACGGAATAAACGAACGAGGTAGAGGCAAATACCTTCACGGCGGCAAAGGCATGCAGTTGCTGTATTACTATCATTTCAACAGCTGCTTCCATTACTGAGAAGTTTAACTGCCGTTTACTGTGGTTGTTATAGTTACCATTCAAAAGAGCTTTGATATACAACAATAAATTAGACTTTTTCGTCAGATCTACTTCATACAAAGATCATTGAATACTCTCTGGTAGGTGTGCGCTACGCAGAATTAATATACACCCTGCCAGCCAATCAGAAATCAGCATCCCATTTCATCGGGTGACAAAGTGGAGTAACCACAGCGATAGTATCATCTGTGTGGGTCTGAGAGAAGTGTTAAAGGAACTCAAAAGGAAAAGCAGTTTACTTTACACCAGCTGCTCAAGGATTGTGAGTACACACCATTACTATTCGTGACTGACTCCTCACAGGTACTAACTTTGCTGGCTCATTTCACTCAACTCACAACAAGTAAAAACAACGGCCAACAAAAAATGCACCAACACTGACTACTCCTGCCTTTTAAGACCTGTGTGATTGAGAGGCGTGGATCAGATGTCGATTGCCATTCCCAAGGACACAGGAGGAATCAATGTCCAAAGGCATTAAGTGGATCTATCAGCCTGTTCAATCTTTGCTCAGCAAGCCCTGATTGGACACAGCTAATGAGTGATTGCACAAGAGCTAACGTGGTTCTGTAATAAATATCCTCTAATGCCACTTCGAGATGGCCTGATAAGCAAAGTCCTAGTTTCCTGCATAGGCAAATTCTAATGTTTGTAGTACTTCTGTGGAAGTCAATATGAGATTTTCCTGCAGAACTGAATGGGGACTCAGTCATAAGACAGTGACTGGGTCTAAACAACGCGCAGTTCACTGGTGTCACTGGTCAGATGCACGCAAGCAATACCTGATGATTAAACCCAGACTGACAGCAAGTCACGCTTCAGAAAATCTGTTTCATTACGAACAGTATTCCTTTGACAGCAACAAGAGGCAAAGCTGCATTTCCACAAGCTAGAACTGAAAATAATGAACAATTTAAGGGGATTCACATCTGACGTTCTAACGTGTGCTGAGACTTCAACTTCTTTATGCAGTACAGCAAGAGCCGTTTCAACCTATGTGACAAGCAATTAAAAGAGCTGTCCACTAGAAGTTCACACAGTCTATTTTTGTTGCATTTGAAGAGGATATAAATGCACAGATGGCTTGCGAAAACAGAGGATGTGGCGCAAAGCACAGAAACATGTCTGACAACAAATATATGGTGAAGAAGAAAACTGAGTGGCTGACAACATGACCAAAATCTTTTATTTATTTTTTTTTTGCCATGGCTGGGTCTATCCTGTCCCCAAGCCTGCCTAATTCACTAGCTATAATTGCTGCCTTACAACCCCCCCACTATGAAATACAAAACAAGAGGGCTCAGAATTAAGTGTGGACTTTGGAAGGTTTGCGTCGCCATAGAAACACAAGCCATCCACTGTGGCTGACATGGTACATTTAGGGCAAGATGGTTGCCCTGGTAACAACCACAGGAGTGTGTTAACTGGTGAGCTGTCAATGATGAGGGGCATAAACAAGGCCCATTCTTTAAAGAGTTTCCATATGCCTTTTTTCCGTCCTTGCATTGTCAGGCCACAGTCTGAGTCAACCAGTGATGTTGGGATTGTAGCAACAAACAAGATTGGAGTAATTACTATTCCGGGACAGTTTTACATGTGGCTAGAGAGACATCCCAACATCGTATTTCATCTGCACAGTCATCTGTGAACTCTGTTTCAGTGTTTTAAATACACGGCACGGTATCAAATGGAGAGGACTGCAAGAAACATTCATACAAACAAAATACAATCACCTCAAACTTCAAACTAATCATTGGCACTAGCACGAATTGTCATCTTGAATAAACAAATCAGACAGAGACATCTGACAAGCCAGTGACACCAAGGTGTGATGGGCTCTCAGCAGGACAGACGTCAGCGGTGGAGGAAGTCCAGAATAAGCAATTAAAATCACTGCAATTTCCTCATTCTTAGACACCTCATTTTGATGACGACCAAGAGCCTGGCAATCAAGTGGAGCCATCCAGCATAACACAGCAGGGGGGTGGAAAAGGCTAGGCTCCACATCAAAACCTGACGCTGGAGAAAGGAAATGAAAACGTTTCGCACTGGAGGGAGTGGAGGGAGGAAATGGTTGCCTCAAAACAACCGCTGCTTATTTTTTTCTATCTCAACACTGTCGCAACAGCCCTTATGATCAATGGAGTTGTTGAGGCACCAATGAAGATAACAACCCGGACAGCCCCAAGGCCCCATTCTGAACGAAACCATCTATGAAGAGGAGAATTAATGGCTGACCAGTTTGCTCAGAGAATTGTTGTTCTGACAAGGCAATGGTGGGCGTTTATCACAAACAGCCCTATTCATCACAGGGTCAGCCCACTGCTTGTCCAGATGTCCGAAACAGGGCACTGAAAGTTGAGATGGACAAAGAGGCCCAACAGTGGGAGACACAATGCCAGGCCCTGGCATGGCGCTACGACTCTTGTTTAACTGAGGAGCAAACATGCATGCTTTCAATTACAAGAACTAAGAATCCTGGAGCCACAAAAGGCATACAAACAAAATTTTTGTTCGTTGGCAACAATAGCGCACCAACATTAACTTCTCTTTGCTCTTCCTATTGGGGCAAGGATGCATGTGTAATGGAAGTGGTATCAGAGATGTATGAAAAACTGACAATAGGTGGATGTATGGATGGTTTATGTAAGCAGTCAAAACATATGCAATAAGCAAGACTTTTTACAAGGTCCTTTCCAGTAGGCTTGCTTAATCTAATTGCTTTTAGCACAAGAGTGGGTTTAATTTCTTGATTTTGGATTACGCATCAAGACAGTGGCAATTCCCTCGACATCCCTGACATTTTTGGTTTAATAAGCTTTACTGTTATTATTTCCAATTATCTTATCCCCCCAAACAGAGCTGCTGAATTATATCATCTAGTCGTCCCTTCCTCACATGGGGTCAAATTGTCTTCAGCACACCTGGGCTTCACCCTTGTGGTTTGGCTTCAGAGGCTATAGTATTACTCTGACCTACTTTAAGGAAGAAAGAGAAAAATTCCATTCATAGTGTCTCTCAGCTTCCCCAAAATTGTGTGTGTATGTGTGTGTGTGTGTGTGTGTGTGTGTGTGTGTGTATGTATACGTTTCAGTGAGATGTGAACTGAGGACTACAAAACACCTCATTCTTTCAATTCAGGCGTTGATTTACAAAATGCTTTTATTTTAGACCTAAGTGAACATTTTGGATTACGCTTGGAGTAGTGTTCCTCAAGTAACACAAATCCATTTCGTTTTCTAAATGTCTCTGCTTGCCTTAATGTGATGGAGCTAAATAGAGGGAAAGTTTTCCTTCTTTTTGAAGGCGGGGAGAGGCCTAGGTCAAAAAAGGGTGATTTACCCTGCTTTAGTAGGACTCTGACTCTGGTTTAAGGGTCTCTAAGGGCAGCAGTTTATTACAGTCCTAGACAGACAAAGACGATTTCAACAGATTTGAGAGCTTCCCGATTTTGCTTTAATTTAAGGGACTCTTGCATGCGAGGGAATGACTAGCATCAAATCCATTTGATCACTTAAAGTCAAAGAAGGAAAAAATGGGGAAAAAAAAAAACAAATAAATAAATAAAAAAATAAAACCACAAATTCAATCCTTCTACGGCCACCACAATCAATGCCATATTTGGGTAATTCCAAGAACATCAGCCCTGTTTTTATAGACAGTTCCACTTTAGCTGTTTTGACCCCATCCACAAGCTAAGTATTCTCAAAATACGCATTACCGAACAGTGTGATTTTGGTGCTTAAAATATGTCTGGAGCATAATTTTTATATTCAACTTTAAATTTTTTTTTTAATTATTTTATAGTCATATAGGACATGGCCGGCAGATCTGACAGAGATCTTTAGGGGGAAGGAGTTTGGGCCAATCGCACAAACAAATGCAACTATATTTAGTTTCATGAGCATTAGTATAGTAAATCACGGCTCAGTGATTACAGATCACAGGAAAAAAACGCTGTGTGTCAAAGCGCTCAAACGAGAGTGGGTACAAAATAGTATGCTCTTCAAGCGCATCAAAGCTATTCTTGTAAAATAAATTAGAATGCATAGGCTTGTTTTTCGCAAGAACTGATTTACAGTTTCTCATAAAATCTTAGGCTTTTTTTATAGGAAGAGAGAACGATTAAAACAGGGACTAGTGGGAAGCAAGGAGGTTTTTGTCAAACTATCTGCTGTACCATGCAAGTGCACTATTTACCATGTGTGGGATTTTTAATTAGACTGATTTTCCAGTACTTCCCCTTTAAAGGCAACCGCTAAAAGGACCACGGCTGCAAGCCACATGGCAAGACTGTAGTTTTTACTTGGGTTTGATAATCTTAAGTCACTTTCAATTTTAAAGCCCATACAATGCACCCACCCCCACCTCCCTTAGACATAATCAACCATGAAAAGCCTAACATCTTGACATGGTTGCTCGTTTACAGATTTTCTCTGTCTTTTCTCTGTCCAGCAGGATGTCTGGAGCCAATATGTAAAGAAGGGGAAGATTAGGCTTAACGTAACTTGTGACCAACTTCTTGTCAAAGTTACTAGTAAAAACACACAAAATTATGCTTCCGGAGAGGCCGACATTTAAATCACTGTGCAACAATGCATAACAAGGATCAGTTATGGGCCTCCTTCCTATTGTAAAAAAATGTAAACCTTGCTGTAAGACAACAGATATTAAACAGTGAATTAATTTGGAATATGACCATCATTTGTGACTGTGGGATGCCACATCCACATACAGGATACCCAATCCAACCACCAGCAAAAGGAAGAGTGCGGCGATCATATAACAATACCTTCTTTCTACCCTTATAGGGACCTCTGAAATGAGCATTAAAAATGCATCCTGGCTGGTGTTCATCGGATATTATCTGCTCTGAAAGCCAATTAAAACTCCATCAAAGTTGTGCATTAGGTCTCCAACAGGAGATTGCAAGATTAGAAACGATACCTGGAATCCCCAAGATGCTTCAGTGTGTCTCCGTATCATATGGTGCTGTGCACAAACCACGACACTACCTTAACCCAAGATACTGTCAGTGTTGCTCCTATGTATTTCAGCCATCATTTTACTTCCCTTGCAAATCTGAATCATTCAATCTGAATCAATCATTAAGACTGCTGATTCTTAGTCAGGGGTTCAAAGTATTCAGCCGATAATGAATCAGGACCAGCTAATAAAAAACGTTCTTATGAGCCATAACTACAGTACAATATACTGTATCTAAAAGCACTATGGTGTCGATGAGGACATGCTCCTCTACTTGCCAACTCATCACTTCAGACAGTTCCTATGGAAAACAAAAGGAATTCCTGAACGTCTCTGACGTATTTAATAACACATCAAACAACCTTTATAAAAAGTTAAAATACAAACCTTGTGGGAACAGCAAGTAATCAAACTCTCTTACAGAGTGGTTTGCTGTTCACAAACATGAAAAGGAGCAGGCAAAATGAAACATTAGCCTATGCTATTCATTCAACAACTGACTTAAAAAATAAATAAAGAAAGAAAGAAAGAAAGAAAGAAAGAACTGAGCCTACTTTTTGGCTCTTATGAGAGCTCAAAGAGACTGAATTTTGCCCCTGTACAAAAGGCTTGTGCCTTGACTTGAGGTATCAAGCTTACGACTGTGTCCCTGGCACAAGACCTCACCAGGGCACTGATCCTTGGGTGCAGAACCAACTGTGTGGACTATTCTTGCAGTCAGCCTGTAATTAGTCTGCAGATGTATGCAAACAAACAAAGACGCCACAGGCCAGAGCACACTGCAAGACGGTCATGATACAATTCACAGATGAAAAGCGGCTGCATGGGACCTATTCATCACACACTAAGTTGCAACTCAAAGAGGGACTGTTGTCATTGGCAGCGAGCACATTGTCCAAGCATGGAATGGCTTTTTTGTGCCGGACGAAAAAAAGCAGGCAGGGACAGAGAGGGTCATTGGCAGTGAATGGCTGACAAAATGTAGGGTAATCCTGTTTCACAATGTCACTACAACACACCAAAAGGAAATCATTATAATAATCCATGTGAACAAAGTACCACTACAGTAAGCTTGAATTGGCTGAAAATCCAGTCAGTTTGTAGAATAAATAAGCTTCACTGTGTTTCTGCAGACTGTATTATACTGTATTAAGCACAATAAGCCAAAGAGAGTTTTGCCAAATGTGTGACCACAGTGTGACAAATGAAATAAAAAAAAGAAATGCAAAGTAAAAGAAGCCAAACAGTTGCTTTCAACAAAGTTCCCCTGCCTTCTTATTATTCAACAACCATGCAAATGTAATATTAAAATAAGCCTAACATGAACAATAAGAAGTAAAGGCAGTCTAAAGGCAAAATTTTAAAACAAATAGTTTTTTTTTTTTCATCCACTGTTGGTTTATGATTCCACCATGACATTAGCCTATATGTTTTTGCCATTACATTTCAAGAGGATCATATCAAAGACATTACAATAGCAATAGTACTGAGGTGAGCTGAATAGCAAAAGATAGAGCGATTAAAAACAGGGACGAGTAAGAGGCAAGGAGGCTTTTGTCATCATGAAAGTGATACTGAGGTGAGCTGACAAGCTGTCCTGACCTGCAAATATTAAAGGCAAACCAGGCAACATTTTTAAGCTTATTTACCAGCTTTGTAGTCAATTCGATGGTTAAATGGCTCAGTGCAGGAAGAATGAATGTTCCCTCAGCTGCCTCTACCTATATTTCGCAGTTACTACATTTGCGATTTGCTGATCCAACTAAACTTAAACTGAATGAAACTTAAATTGCATTTATCCTACCTTGTCAATTAGCATAGCTTTGCAAACATAGATTAGAGAAAAAGTACAACATTGTTGCTATGTTTTTTCTTTTTTTTCTTTCTTTTTCTTTTTTTTTTTTTTTTTAAATCGGTGACCGTTGGGGGAGCTCGGAAGTAAAAAAAAAAAAAAATGCAGCCTTGCCTGGTATGCCCTAAACTATAGATAGGCTTGAGATTTCACTCAAGAGCCCGGTCCTCTCCCAAATGCTCTTGGTGCACTCACTGATGATAACAGAGCCATGACAATGCAAAGCCACTGCATGACAAACATCAGAGAGGACGCGGGGGTTGTCTTGGCGCCTGAGGGCTTGGTGTCGAGACAGAGGCAGCCGTCTTGATGGGCACTCTCCTCTCACGGGCGACTACAGCTTTGCGCACTAAATGGGGCAGAGAAAACATGAGAGGAAGAGAGAGGCTGAGAAGTGTGGCCTTGTGATGATAGGAAATGTTTGTGACATGCTCCAGTGTCACTGACTAAACTTACGCACTGACAAGCTTCAACCGCACGATCGCCACAGCGGGCGCATGAGTTGGATGACTATATAACCACACAGTTCACTGGCTTCAGTTTTAAACAATATTTACACAGACCAGATGGGAAATGAAGGCTGAAAGTTCAACACAACTTGTTACTATTTCACTCGGATGAATTGGCAGCAGTGGTGGCGGTTGCAGGAAGGCAGAGGCAGTGCTGTGTGTGTGCGTGCACGCATGTATGTGCATTATGCAGTAAAGGATGACAACCAGCTGTTTCCACCCTGGCCCGGTTTGGGTTGGAATGGAGGTCAAAATACAGGGCATGGTCACTCTTTGACCTTTCAAGAACAGAAGACTACTGATAGACGAAGCCCTGTCCAGTGACAATGACTTAGAGGAATGGTGTGTGATTGTACCAATCTGAATGAGAACAGAGACTTTTGGATATAGTTCTCTCAAAGTAGTAGAAGAACTCTGGATTTCATGATTCACAACACTATGCAAAAAACATGAGAAGGTGAAAGCAGAGGTCACAAAAAAAAAAGAAAAGTACGCCTGTGTCTATTTGCTGAAGGTCTACGACAGCCTAACCTAGCTAGTTGATTAAGCTTAAGCACTGACTGACTGTTTGGCTATTAAGTCACAGGATGACGTGCCTCAGAACAGCAGGTCAAACTCTGGTACGATACAGGATACATTAATTTTCCCTGCACATGACTAATAGGCTATATGAGCCGGTGAGAAATAGATGTTGTCAATTTAAGTGCATCTGATGGGGATGTAAGGGAGCCAACTTCCTTTGTCATTGCCTAAGGCCAGCATGACTGCACTTGAGCTAAAAGGCTGAGGCATGCCAAATCTGAAAAGAATTGTACAGGAGGTTCACCAGGTCAACAACATTTTAATCCCATGACAATGAAGCACCTTGACATTTGAGAAGAGAGAGCACAAAGAGAAAAAGCATTATCAAGTCCAACTGAAAAAAGATGGAGGCTGACCTAGCTGCATAAACAGAGGTGGTAATTCCAAGTGTGACTAAGAGTTCACGACTATGACGTGTAACACCTTTCTGTCACGTTGGGAAAACAAACAAACCAACAGCGGGTCAGCACTTCCCCCTGGCTTAGGTTTGTGCTTCCTTCGATTCAAGAACAGGATGACTTGTGTCTTGCCTGAGTAAAGGTGGGACCCAAATTACTTATCTTTTCTACCTCTGTATGCAGGTGCCTGTTGTTAATCTCTAAATGGCACTACTGCTTTAGAAGAAACTCATGAAGGACATTCCTTTCTTCCATTACTATTATGACTCAGAAGTCTTTTTGTTAAGTGAAATGTATGATGATGACCAATAGAGACCGTCCTTTAATATTCGACCCATAAAACCCTCCTAATACTCTACTATGCATAAAACACAAGATACTCAGCAACGGTTTGAATGTTGGCAAAGACTCATGAAGCCTTTGCGATGCGTAGCCTCCGGCGGGAGGCTGCTTCGATAACATGTCACAATAGGTTTCCTCCTTATGGTGCACACAACAACAGTTGGGTGGATGTGCACTTGCATAATGAGACAGAACTTCATGGAAAAGACCAAACGGGCTGTAAACAAAATCAGCATGTTTTGACTAGATCATTCCATTTTAGATGAGGCCACGCAAGTAGGAAACAGTTTACTAAACAATGACAGGAATTTGCATACATGACACTGAAATGAAACCCTTGCATGTGTTCTCTGGTGAGAGATGTCTCTTGGCTCTAAGTATGGTATGAATGCACATTACTTCAGATTGAAAACTACTGTATAAATGCTGAACAGCACACAGGAAACTTGGTTGGGAAATACCTGGCTATGAAACACAAAATCGCAAAATTGCAGGGTCATCCCTAGTGCCCCTCTGTTCAGTGGGTCTAATCCATTTGTCTCCTCCCTTGAGAGTTTGTCTTTGCTGAATCTGCTGCTGATGACTAAATCTCCTACTCCTGCCCTCCTTTTCAAGTCACACAGAGACTTGCGCCCTCCACACACACACACACACACACACACACCACAAAAAAACTGCTGAGCTCCCTTGTCGATCTTAATCGCCAGCTTTATAGTGGTTTATGAAAGGCCGCTGATGTGCCAGTCAACGAGCCCACACTGGGGATGTTGCGGCAGCCCTCCCCTCGTCGTTGGTGCTTTTACAAAGGCAGCTGTCTGAGAGCAGCATCGGGGCGGCAGCAGCAGCAGTGGTGCTGGTGGTAGCAGCGGCAGCAGCAATGAGAGGAGGGCAGAACACAGGATAGGGATTAGGAACAAAAGAAGGGCATAGAGAGAGAGAGAGAGAGAGAGAGAGAGAGAGAGAGAGAGAGAGAGAGATGTGTGGGCGGAGAAGACGAGATCCTGCTTGCCTAACACTTCTTTCTCAGTCACACACACACCCACTCATACACCGGCATAGGATCTCCTCTTGCATAAGCTCAGTGGTCACATACAACGTATTTAAATACCAAATGAAAGCAGAAAAGAAATATGAAAAACGGAAACCTTTTCCTATGTGTAAAAGATGAATAAATTGACAGTTATTAATAGAAAACACATCAAAAAAAAAAA
>JAVQKI010282392.1:0-13384 GCA_036025975.1 Nematalosa erebi
AGTTTCCAGTTAATTATTCTGAAAACTATATTGTTTTCTCAGAAAACTGCATAGTTTTCAATATATTAAATGTTTCCAGTTACCCTATTATGCCTACAGACTGTGGCGCTGTTCAGATGAGAATCATGGAAGGTGCATTAAGGCTTACTTTGAGTTTATCAGCTGTGTTTTGAGCTGGAAATCACAATGTAAGAAAACATGCACATTCTTCAATCCCCTCCATATTCTTCTACAATAACAATGCTTATTACAAACTGTGCTGAGCTGTGCTGAATTGTGGGTAAAACTGATGAAAGTTTTTTTTTCCTTGCAGGCACAATATGTCGCCATTCAAACATGAATGTGGAAATTAGGTAGAAATACATGTTAACCCTTTTGGAAACTGCTTCCAACCCACAAATCAAACCTACTCTAATAATGTACCATCTCTTCTTCATATATTCAAATTAAATATACAAAATCTGTTCTTCTCATAACAAACATAAACCCTAGACATGAACATGATATGTATACAAATCAGATACAATACGTAAAATGGGAAACACATTCTTTCTGTACAATGAAAACCTTGATCATCTGATGCATCTGCATTCTGGATCTTGTTGAGTGTGGACATGAGTGTGGTCTACCGTCTACAGGACTCATCTGTGCAAGAAAAAAGGAAAGTGAAGATTAAACATGACAGCAAGATCAATAAACCAGAATTTTAAATTGGAAATACACTGTCTGACAGTCTACACAGAAGTGATAAAGAAATGGTCATGGGTGGTTACGGGTGCATTTTACAATCCACCATGTATGTCACAGGGACATACACTAGCATCCTAAAGCATCCTAAACTAAAGAAAATTTCAGTGAGAAACACAAAACCACACCAACACAAATGTTACCTCTAAATTCTGCAGTACTATCGTGAACCACAATAATGAATGCATTATTGTTGTTAACAACACAGAGTTAGTATAGAAGTTTAACATTGTGGAGCAAAATTATCACAAGCATTTTCAGAAAGTCTCAGTGCTGGCCAAGGAAAAGTGGGCTTCCCCAAGCAATGCATGTGGCAGAGTTTATTGCAAGCTATGACTTAGTAAGCAGGCTACAGTTAATTATGTTCTGTGTAGTTGATTCCAAATTAGCCAAATGCATCAAACCATGGGTCTCATTCAAGCTTTACAGTGCTCCAGTCCCCATACAATGATGGTAGCTGTCATTTTCTGTTTTACTTGGTTTTAATAGTAGGCTAGTTGTACATTGATGGCTTTGCGAAGTGCAGCAAATATGCTTCAATATCTGATTTAACAACAAGCTATGTTTGCACTTTGTATTTGTTTACATTTATAGTTTGATTATTTTTTTTATTGAAGTGAGGGTGGCACTGACCCACTCTCAGCACTCGGCCCACTGCGGAACCCACATTCCTGCCGATCCCTCCTCCTCCTCCTCCTCCTGCTCTCTCTCTTTCCTCCTCCTCCTCCTCCTCATCTTCCTCCTCCTGACCCTTTCCCCTGTCCTCCCTCCCCAGGTCGGGACCCAGCCTAGGGGAGGGAGGGAAGGAGGCCAGCATGGAGTTCTCAGAGGGGTACTCACACACTCGCTCCAGCTGGGCCTCGTCGAAACACACTTTCACCTGGGAGAGAGAGACAGAGAGAAGGAGAAAGAGAGAAAGAGAAACATGGTGAGAAAGAAAGAAAGTGAGTCAGTGAGTCAAAATTATAATTTCTGTTTATAATGGGCCTTATCAAAACGCACCTTCACTTGAGAGAGAGAGAGAGAGAGAGAGAGAGAGACAGAGAGCGAGAGAGAGAGAGACAGAAAACATGGAGAGAAAGAATGAAAGTGAGTGAGTTGATGTGTGCTTGTGTGTGCAATATTAGATAAAAGCATCTGCTGAACACCAGCCACTTTATGTTGTCTGCACGGGCGTGCCTATCAGCTTACCATTAATATGAAGCTGCATTCACACTGTGTAATGAGAAGACAGACTGCAAAAACTGCATGTTGTATGCAGAGTGGTGGTTGCACGCTGTTAAGTCAAAGTCGCATTTGCCATTATTAATTAGCTTCCACTATACTCAATGGAACTGGCTACATAATGCGACAGTACAGCAAACATTCTAAAAAAAAGACCAGTCTTCTAAATATATTTTGCCGTTACACGCTTCTGTAACAGATCCAGAGTTGCCCTAGCCAACTGGTGCAACTATAGTGTGGTGACTTGTTATGACCCTTATCTATAGTAATTGTTGTGTCCTATGTGGCAAAGGGAGCAATGTAGTAGTTACAGTACTCTGTGACCTCTTCTATGAAACATATTTTATATTCAAAGGTGCCATATGGAGATTTTTAGTTTTAACAAGTCTATAAATAACTTGTAGTCTTTCCAAAAATCCACTATGTATCTGCAAATAAACCATCTTTGAACATACTGTCTCTGATAACTTATGTGTTCAGTAGCAGCGTAGGTTGTCAACTCTCCTGAATCTGGCGTGACACATAGATATCCAACTTCAGTCATCGAGCTCAAGCAAAGAATTGCTTTAACCTAGAATATATATAGGCTATGCAGGTAAACGTATCACTGTTATCAACACATTGTTCCCGTGTTGTGAATAAGTGGGAAAAGCTGTGCTGCATAGATTATTTACATGCATTTGCCCTTGACTTATAACTAGGTCCTGTAGTGTTGGGATTTAATTTCTCCCCTAATATTATGCACAGTGCACTTGCGGACATTGAGAGTGATCACCATTCCTGATATCTGCCAGCTGTTTGCCTTTCTTTTTTGTATTGACAGCACTCAGTGACCTCAAACAACAGGGATATAGACTGATTGGCGCTGGATTTCTCCTTTACCATGGACCAATCAATAAGATCAGGTAAGAGATGCTAAATAACTAAAGTGTCTGAACAGAACATATTTTAACTATTGGTGTGACTTCAAGTGCTGGAAACAGTCCCATCAGCACTTTTGTTTTTTAACAAGCTGTAGGTCAACTTGCCATTATACATTTTTGTAGGAAATATCCAAGTAGCAAAACTAACAACAGTGTTACCTATTGTACATGATGACTGCATACCTGCATTTATGTCCTGTATTATGTGCACCCTAGAGTGCTGACAACTTGTTGCAAACTAAATATCCCTTTGGGGACATCAAAGACTTTACAATCCAATCCAAATCAAAGGGACAACAAAACCCCAAAGGGGTGAGCAGCTACAGCTAACTGTCCAAATGGACAGACAGAGAGCCTCAGCTCTGCCCTCATGGTGTGAGAGAGGCCGGCCGCTTGGAGATAAGACACTACAGGCTAATCCTGGTGGCTGCCCTGATTAACCCAGGACGACACAGCAGGGGAGAGGGATGGCGAGAGCAACAGACCGAGAAAAAAGATCAGCGAGGCTAAGGCGGCACAGAGAACAGGAGAGAACAAGAATAGAGCCAAAAAGGAGATGAAAAGACAAAAGAAGAGATTGTGTGAGATTACAAGGAATGGAAGAAAGACTTCCCAAGCTACTGGGAAATTATCAAAAATGTATGAAAACACTACGAATTCAGTGCTTCACACACTGCCTTGGCTATGACAGGCCCACTATAGTCTTATTTCCCCTACCATAGCCTAAAAATGGACCAATACATATTTCAGTC
Source organism: Nematalosa erebi (assembly GCA_036025975.1). Lineage (NCBI taxonomy): Eukaryota > Metazoa > Chordata > Actinopteri > Clupeiformes > Clupeidae > Nematalosa > Nematalosa erebi. The sequence goes on from JAVQKI010282392.1 coordinate 3,647, forward strand.
ATATCTGATACATGCATATTGAGATTAGCCTCTTTCATCTGCATTATTTTAAATTGATTTCATCTTATTTTCATTTCTTTTATCAGTGCCAATTCAGGGCTATTTAGCAGCACAAATAATGGAGATGAAGTTGTAATTAAACCAGCAGGAGTGCATTTTTAGAGATCCCCCTACCCCCAACCATAGTCTTCTAAAATCCTGTGGGAAATAACACTGCTAATTATTATGACACATCAACTACTTATTAGAGCACAAAGCTTGGAGAGATAGACAAAGAAAGGTGTATTGATGGGAAGACGGAAAGAGAAAGGGAGAGTAAAAGTGAAAGAGAGAAAGTAGAGGAAAGAGAGAGATGTGACCTAGCCAAGGGTGAGTGGAGAAGATCACACAGTCACCCCCCTGCTGTCAGCTTAGGGAGCCGGCGCGACTTCTGACGTCAAATGATCGCAAGAGGTGCAAACATGCAAGACGAGCCCTCGCACGGACAGACGCTTAACAAATTACACAGGACAGACTGAGGACAATCAAACCATGTGTAGCTTGGCGACTGGTGCAAAGCCTCATGGGTGCTTTTTTTCTTTTAAAAACTCGACATGACCTTCAAGGTTCCCCCTGCCTCAAAACTTAATTAGCTCTTTAGGTGTTAAGTGGGTTTCCTTACAGTGAGATGACTGATCCAGTTAAGAGATTTGCCAGTTATGTCAACTCCAGTGTTGTGTCCATGGGGTCCACTATGTACAAAAACAACAGTTGTGATGATTGACAAACTCAACCAATCAGCTTCTAGTGGCAACACTCCCAGGAACCTATGTCTTAGTGTCTTTCTGTGTGTCTGCACTTCGCTCTTCTCAGCATCCATGTATCTCATTAGCATCACAATTAGTCAGGACCCAAGTAAGCACAATTTTGAGTGTGAATTCTGGCAGGATGGGAAATGGTAAAGACAACATTTTGCAGATATTGACCTCTCCAAACACCTCTGGAAATTGGAGATCAATCAAACTAAAAATTATAAATTAGTGGATCTTGACAGAATAGTTTACCCATAGTTTGCCCTGGACTTTAAACAGAAGCTGCACTGGTGCGAAACTTAATTTTAGAAGTTGTGCATTAGCATACACATACACCACAGGCCTACATCTTTGTTTGTTAATGTGCTAACTATAGCTGTAGGTCTGGACTAAATTCAACACAAAATAAATAGTTTAACATTTGTAGAACTATCCAGCCATCCAGTTATCTGTGGTACACTGTGTAAACAGGGACTTAGGGTAACTATTACAACTACTATGAGAAATAGGCTACTGGAGGTAGGCTACTTAGTTCTTCTTCTTGGCTCCAACAGGGGAAGCACTCAAGTGCTAATGAGGAAGTGGCTACACAGACATCCGTGTGTGAGTCACAAGGTCCTCCAGAAAGAATTTGCAAAGGCAGAGTTTATCTTGATTATTTTCTCCTGTCTCATGCATTATTGCTGTAGGGTTCTGGCATTCTCTCTGTGTCTCTCTCTCTCTGTCTTTCTCACTCCAGAAATTACATTGGTTGGCCCAGTTTGGAAAACTTGACACAGCTCACAAAACAATGGGTAGTGTTAATGCTCGGTGTTGCAAAATATCTGGGAAAACCCGCAACAAACACTGTCCGGGAAACCAGTAAACATTGCCAGAGAGATTCCCTGCATATTGCAGTCATTTCAAACATGCCTTCAGTTCTATCAACTATCAACTGCTATTTTCATGTCAACTGTGTGAGTCAAAAATCCCAGCCTTGCCTGTGTACATACACAGTAAAGTCCCTACAAACAGGAAAATACTTGGGGAAAAATGGAACAAGACCACAAAAAGGAAGCAGGATATTCCCAGAAAAGTCACCTACAATCCAGTCGATTGATTGAGAAACAGCATGTGTTTCCAGGAGGGAATAAGACAGGGGTTGTGCAACAGATGTGCCTATTGTTGGTGCAGTACAACAAACTGCTTCTCCTCACCAAGCACTGTGATTCATAGAGCTTATTTTTATGCTAGGAATGTACAGTATCAACTTTGATATCAACTTTCAACTATCAACTTTCACAAAGTATCAATACGGTATGCTTGTGATGTGTCCACATGTTGTGTATCTGATGTGTCTACATCGTGTGTGAAACGCAGTGGTTTGAAGTGTGCATTGGGTACGCACGGCGTGTGCTATCAAGGGCTGCGCTGAAACACTGAACTCTCATCACTCATTTTCTGCAAGGAAGTTGTCAGTTCACTCTTTGTCTATGCTCCAGTGGGCCTTTGCAGTGGAGCTGTCCTAATTACTGAAGAATAAAGGCCCTTGTGTAATACACACACACACACACAGACACACGCGCGCGCACACACAGTGTTGTAATTATCATGCCTAATCCCAACACATTTCACATTGTCACATCACCATTTCTGTTTTGTACTGTAGAATTTTCCCAAGTGTCATTTCAGCACTAGGCCTTTCCCTTTGCTTTCTGCATTTTAACAATGGTGGACAAATCATCAGTAAGTACACTAGCACCTGTTTGCTTTGCAATAACATGCAACAGCCAATAGGCCCACAGACAGAGCAGGGAAGGGTGAGACATGGTAAAGGGTGGTTGGTTTCTGTCACTGTGGTTTCCTGCCTCTATCATTGTAAGACTGTGACTGTCTCCGCCATCACTGTCACACGACACATTTGTTTTCCTCTCTCTGTCTCTCTCTCTCTCTTTTTGTCTCTCTCTTTTATTAGTTTACCACAACTATTGAAATCAACAGTGAAACTAATGTGCTAGCCTGACATAAACAAAAAAGATATCACTGCCATTGGGTTGTGCCGATACAATGCAGCCTGCACATATGTTGGCATATCTTGGCATATCTACAGACAGGATGTCTGCACATGATTACAACAGAACAAAAACAGAAAACTGCCAAACATACCAAAAAATAAATATACAAATATTACCCTATAGTAATCAACCGACAACAACTGTAATTTAAGAGATAAAGTCAACAGTAGGGTTGTATCTAAAAGCACTGTGCAGTTTTGCATTCATGCATTACTAAGTATAGAAACAACATGGCCGCTACTACACTCTTAAAAACAGCCTGGTGGCTTTTCACCTGTCGTGCGGGATAAGCCTAAACCTGGCTTATCTCGGTTCAAGTGTCCCCTGAGCAATCAAGATGTTCTGCTCACCGAATAAAAGATCAGATTTAACATGGTCAGAGTCAAAGTTCAACAACCACAGGCTCTCTTTTTTACTTGCTTTTGCTTTAACTGACTTTAAGATTGATTGGTTAATGTTCATGTTGAGTATACACTTATGTGTACACATGCAGAGTTACATAAAAGGTCAAAGAGTACACATATGTTCTCAGACTGCACTCTCAGATCCCTTTTCTTATGCTTAGTTGCACTACAAAGTACTTGATAAAATTAAAAATAAATGTCACATCTGTGTCGCATCACAATATCATTACTTTGTCGTAAATTAATGAATTGGCAGGATTATAACAACACTAAGTGATTTTATGACAATTGTATTGACACAGATAGCCACAAAAAAAGTGTGCAGGCCACTCACTCACCCCTTTGTTCGCTGTCCCTCTGCTTTTGACCAGACAAGACTTCTCCAGATTCTGATATCCCCCGATCACCTGAATCTCCTCGGCCGTGGGGTACCTCTTCTTTCCCCCCTCACCTGTCCCGTTCGGGGGTGGTGTCTGGGTTTGGCCTGCTAGTTTGGAGGTGGAGGGGCTACCTGGTGACACCACTGCTCCCGCTGGCTTCCTAGGGGTGATCGTTATGGTGGTGCCCCTCTTGCCCGGGCCAGAGGAGGCACTTCTGATGGAGAAAAGGGGTGGGGAGGGAGAGGGGGATGGGGAAGGGGTGAGAGTTGGGGAAGGGGAGAGTGTGGACGGGGAGGAGGGTGGCACAGGAGCAGTTGGCCTCTCCAGGTGTTTTCTCGCATTATCTGGAGGTGGGCCCGAGAAGACCTTTGTCTGGTTTGGTCTTGGTTGCGCCCGGACGGTCGGTGGTGGTGTTCTGGGGCCAGTTGTTGATAATCGGTCCCTCGTCTGCCCATCAACAGGACGCAGCTGCTGGGTCTCCTCTCTCTGCTGGCCTGGAGGAACCTTGATCTCCTTCTCGCTGGAGATGCTCTTCTCGGCCAGCCGTCTTGCTTCCCGCTCTCTGAGACGCAACTGTTCCACCTGACGCTGTACAGACAGGACACTGAGGGGCTCATCGTTCGACTCCCAGGGATGCTCAACCTTCACCACACAATCCACCTGCACCTCTGGCTGACACAGAGGCTCTGGAGTCGGCTTTGGACAGAAAGGTCTGTAGTCCTCGTGGGGCAGTGACTTGTGCGACACCACTTCCACTGGCCTTTCGCTGATGCACACCCCTGTCCTCGAGCCCACTGTCTTAAGGTTGTAGATGCGGCTCATGGCGGTCAGCGAGTTAGACAGAGGGGGGGAAGGTGAGAGTGAGTTTGTGGGTGAGGAGGTTTGCGAAGGAGGGAGGTAGTCTTCGTCCGGCAGCTCTTCTCCTCCTCCTCCTCTCCCGTCTCCCGCGCCACCCAAGTCTTGTGGTGTGTCTGTGTCCCGGTTTCTCCAAACTTGATTGCCACTTAGCTCCTCTACATGTTGAGTCAGTTCCTCAACCTCTACGTCCTCTGTGCGGTCCAAGCAGGCAGCTATAAGAGTGCAAGCAGCGTATACGGCTCCGCTGTCTTGTTCCTCTGCAGAGAGAGGTTGCGAGATCGAGAGGGGAACAGGAAGCTGAGGGCTGGCTCTCGACACACCGAGTTCCTGTTTGACGTCAAACGGGCTGTCTGTGAGCGGCAAAGGCTTTTCCTGCCTCCACTCATCCACCGTTGTCAACACCACCACTGACGGGGCGTCTCTCTCCCCTCCTCCCTCCGTCTCCCATCCCATCTTCCTTCTCTCCTCAGCGGCCCTCTCTTGGGCTGCGCCCCTCCATCGTTCCTTATATTTTTCAGTCTCATCTGTGTCTGCATCCCTCACTCTGTTCTCCCCACTCTCTCCGTCTGCCATCCCAGCATCTTTGGCTCTCTGCTTTTCCAGCTCCCGCTGCCGAATCTTTTCCCGGAGGGACTCGATGCGGGTCAGGGGTCGCCCGGCCTTCCAGCTCTCCCTCCTCTCCAACCCTCTCCCCCCCATGTCTCCTCCTGTGATACAGCCCTCTGGTCCCTCAGTGCTGGGGAGACGGACTCTCGGCCTATCTGGTGCCACGTCAACACCGTAAAACACAGTTCTGGGGATCTGTATCTCCTCTGGGGCTGTAGACAGACCCACTGAAGCGGATCGCTTGGGTGATTTTAGAACCAGTGACTCTTCCTTGTACACACTACCAGAGCAACCATCATAGGGAGACTCTATGCTGCTGTCTACGATCACATCATCGTCAGGTGAATGAACATCTGCATCCACAAACTCTTGGCTGCTTGTCACATCTGCATCTACATACACACATGACTGCGTCCTTCTCCGGTTTTCCCGATCAGATTTTTTGTCCCGCACCTTGCCTATCTTGGAGATAAGCTCCTCAGTGTGTTGTGAGAGCACCGTTTGGGATAGAACATGCTCCTGGGATTCAGGGCTTTCCCAGTCTGGCCTGTCTGCTATGTCTGCATCCTTTACAGTTGGGCTACGGGGAACATTTGAGAGTTCAGTGGCAGTAGACATAATACCTCTGGAGGGGCTGCTTGGTACATACACTGAATTTACCATCTCAGAGGAGTGGATGCAGATGCATTGTGGCAGCTTGGATTCGGCCTCCGCTCGCCACAAACTGGACTGTTTTTTTTCCTCGATTTGGCGCTCAATCTGTCTCTCCCACTCTTTTTCTCTCTCAATCATCCTGTCTCTCTCCATCTCCCTCTCTATGATGTCTAGGTCGGTGATTCGTTCGGCCGGCTTCTCGCCCGCTCCGTCGGTCACGTTTTCGTTTCTTTTCGCCTCCCTCTCGACAGCTTTCTCCTTTCCTTCCTGTCGGATGGATACCTTGCGCGCAAATGCTATGCCCTCAGTGTTTTTGACTGAGGCCACGGTGAATCCCTCATCTTGTGTCATTTTCATAATCTGCCCAGTGGGGCATTCTTTGGGTGTTTCAGTCTTCTCTCCAGTAACCACATTATTATTGGGCTTCTTCACTGAATCTTTCTCAATCTCACTTTGCCTCTCAGCTGATCTCTCAATTTTAACATCTGGCTTAGCTGATGGCTTTGCCTGTTTATCACCATGCCTCCATCTTAAGAGTACCTTGGGCTTGGTTCCCCTCTCGGGACGTTCCCCCATTCTACGGTCCGAGAACGTCCTCTCGACCGCTCTCCTGTCATGATAGCTGTCGTCAAGCAGCCCGTTCTCCTTGCCGCATATAACGCGGTCGGAGAAGCTAAAGGATCGTTTGGGCACCCCTCTCAAAGCTTCCCTCTCTGCCTGCTCTCCCTGGCCCTCTTCAACTCCGCCCAGATCATCACTACTGCCTTCTCTGCCCATCCTCTCCCTCTCCCTGCTGGGCTGCATGAAGCAGTCAGAGCTCTTGGACCTGGACGGGGGCTTGGGGTGCTCCCCAAATTTGCTGAGTAGTTGACTCACCCGGCCGCCCCTCTCTACAAGCCCACTGTTCTCACTATTGCTGCTGCTGTTGTTGGCATTACTCATGGCGCCAGTGCTGTTGTTGCGACTGAGCTCCATCTCCTCTCTCTGTGATCTGGGCCAAACTGCAGACTCTTTCACGCTGGCCTTTTCTTTTGTTTGTTCTTGATCTGCTGCCCTCTCTGACACCTCTCTGGGTCGCTCCCTCTCACCCTTCACCCTGTCCTCGCTGGAATTCCTCCTGTCTCTCTGTCTCTGTACCTCTTGCCCTTCTGCCTCTCCCTGGTCCTCCTCCTCCTCCTCACCACCTCTGGCGGCAATTTTGGCTCCTGCGGCCCTGTCGTCTGCCCCCCCTGGCTTGATGATCAGGACCTCAGTGGCCCTGATCTCAGTCACGCTCCCACCTCCTGCCAAGATCTCTCTCAGATCCATTCTCATCCCTCTTTTCTCTCCTCCTCCTCCTCCTCCGTTCCCTTCTTCCTTTTCCTCTTCCTCTTCCTGCTGTCTCTCTCTCTCCCTCTCCACAACTTTCTCTACAATCTTTTCATCTCTCTCACTCCCTCGCCGGTCTTTCTCAATGATAATAATGTTTTCAGCCTTGATGGTGCGCAGACCTGGGACAAGGGGAAAAAGGGTGATGTCTGGGTCTTTTGGCCCGTCTTTCGCTATCCTGATGCTCTCTCTATCCTTCTCTCCACCCCTGTCCTTCCCTGACTCTCTCCCGAGGCTGCGGTCCCTCTCTCTCCCTTCGCTTCTATCTCTGTATCTCTCTGTCTTGATTTCAGTGGCCCTTCCTCTGACCATGTCCCTGTCTTGACCCCAACTGACCCCTCCTCTCTCAGCGTCTGTGCCCTTTTCCTGGACATCTACAACCTTCTCCAATTCCCTGCTTTTCTTCCACTCACTCTGAGACTTAATGAACGGGTTCTGTCGAATGGGGCCAATGTTTTCCATGGAGACTCGCCCAAACGCCCTAATCGGATGGAGGTCACACTGCGGCCTTTCTGACTCCAGAGTAATGGTCATTTCTCCACCGGTCTGTGTCAATATATAGCTGTCTCCATCTGCTGAATCAACAGCCTGAAACCCTCCCTCTCTTTCTCTCTCCCTATCCCTCTCTCCCACACCACCTTCCTGCTTCGCCCTCCTTCTCTGGATGATGCCCCGCTTCCAGGCAGGCATGTTGGCGAGCCTCTCTTCCTCCTCTCGCTCTCTCCTCTCGCGCTCCTCCTCCTCTCTCCTCTTGCGCTCCAGCAGGAGTTGTTTCCATTCTGGCAGGGAGGAGACAGACATCACCCAGGGACTGCTGCTGCTGCTCCTGCTGCTGTTGCAGTGGATGGGTGGATGGGTGAAGGGGTCCGTGTGTGTATGGGGTGAGGTTTCTTGGTCAGAAACTCAGGCTGCCTGCCTGAATCCTCTCTCAGGTCACTGCACCCTGTCAGAGTTGCAAACAAAGGCTCTTCAAAATGGTTGGCAATGATGCAATTTAACACTGCCATTGCAGGTACACATGTGCAAAAGGCACAAGGGCGAATACAATTTCCCATGTTGTTCAATGTATGCACTGAAGCACGCTTTACTATTACAGTTCACAATCCAAACATTGTTCGCATTAAAGCTACCTTTAAACAAATAGTGCTATGGCGTTATCAAGTCGAATGAACTGCAGACATCTTAAAAAAACAAAAACAAAAACGTACAGAGATGTGTCCTACAGGTAGCATAGATCTTTTTTTCTATTTTCCTCAGAGGCAATAGCGCTGTGCTTGGCTAACAGCATTTTTTTTTTTTTTTGCATAATTTAAATCGCCACAACAGCTCTCTGAAAAAAAAATCCGCTGCAAGTGAACTGCTAATGAAATAACACATTAACAACGGGTCGACAGGACAGGACAAGAAACTTCTACAAACCTTTAACGACCTTATTTGCTTCTGGGTGGAGTTTTTAAGGTTGGCGCGGACGTCTTGAAAGTGCTGCTCATCTTTCCCCAAGGTAAAAAAAAGCGCTTAGCAATCGCAGTTTAATCACTGTCAATGTCTGTATAAGTTTCTTTGGTGGTTAATTGTCCAATGTACGTTTATCAAAAACCGCAGCGTCTATCAAATGCAGGACCTCCGAATGAATCAGAACACCTCCATTGGTAGTAAATATTTCTAGCTTCGGTGCCTCTCGGAGTTAATCCGATAATTACATTAAATTCCTTCAGGGAGTTAGTGGCACGCACCATATTGCTCGTCCTAAGAAAAGACGTCTAAATTAGACATCCCGTCTGCCAGTCAACTACCCACCTCTCTCCTTCCTCCCTCCCTTGTGAAACTAGGGTGAAGGGGGTCAACACTGAACGTGCATTTGACAGGACAGGTTTCGAGTTATATGAGGTGAGCTCATGCTAGGGACCTGCCTTCCTCTCGGGAATTAAAGGTTAGCTTCAAAAGGCGACCAAGGAGGTACATTGTGACCAAAAATGCATTACGTTAAATTTGTTATAACAAGTGTGATTACCTTGTGTAGTCACTTAAACAAACCTCAGCCCCACACTATATATGACAAGCTTCTTTAATTGACTCTTTTATTTCGATCTTTTGCCATATTTATTTTTCATTACATACACCAGTGCATAGATCAGACAGTAACATACGTCTTTCCAGTGTAAGCTGTGTTGGGATTTGGCCCCAAAAGCTCTGAAGAAACGTATCTTTATAGGCCTACCGATGGCATGACAACAAAACCCGTCTCCTATCATTATTCAACACCACACTTGCTTAATTTACTGCATGTACCCCCAGTCAGCACATTGTCTACTGGGAAGTAGTTAAGACTTTCAGCAGCATCTATTTTGGTACTTGAAAATATCAATAATCCAGCCTAAATCCTTTGGGCTGTTCGAAAGTGGTCTAGCCCCCAATCCCAGCGAGCGTAGCATTTCTGCAAATGTACTCAAGGGGGTTAGTTTAATATACCGTATAACATTGCTAAAAACTGACAAAGCACATTAAGTAGGTTGGCACCTTGATATGTTATCCTAAGGTTAGCAGATCATATTCTGATGATTAACCCCCGACTGCAGTAAAGAGCATTCTCCTTAAAAATTATTTAAGCCTCTGGCACTAGGTG
>JAVQKI010282666.1:0-12352 GCA_036025975.1 Nematalosa erebi
AAAATCCGTAATCATCTCATCCCTACTGGAGAGTAAGAGGGAAAGAAGAATGAGAGAGATAAAAGATTGAGACAGACAGAAAGAGAGAGGGTATCTTAATGTGTATGTTCATGAACTAAAAATAAAGTAGTAAAATTTGCACTTTTCATTTGTTTGAATGATTTGATTGAGCAGGTCCTTTTGAAAATTGACAGAGGGCAAAACTCATTTTGGGTAATATTGCATTCTGATGAATAATGGCCCACCTGGGTGCTGCAAATTGTTGATGTTCAGTGAGTCTCTCCTTCTCTGTTGTGGGTGCCTTGACAAAGCACCATAGAAATGCAAAATGTTGATATTGTCGATACAGATGTCATGCCAAAGACCATAATACTGTAAAGCTAACTAGACTAAAATCTTTATGACTAAACCTTTTACACTAAATAAAAGGTTTAGGTTTAATCTCTGCAGGAAACCAGTGGTTCAGGTAAAACCAGGCAAACCTACAATCAGACACACCAAACAATAGCTTGGAGTCACACAACGAGACTAAAGAGTGATGTGAACGTGTCCCGGCAGGAAGCACCTCCATCAGCTCTGTTTCTCTCTCATCCTCCCTCTCTCTCTCTCTCTTACTCTCCCCCTCTCCCTCCGTTCTCTGTGATCTGGGGAGCTACTTCTCACTCAGCTAAAGGGCACATCCTGTCTTGTCTTACTCCCATCTCCACTTCCCCTCCTGCAACGAGAAACCCGTCTGTAACCCTACCAACACCCTGCCATGCGGGCCCTGGTCTGACTGCACACACTGCGCTCTCAGCACACACACACACACACACACACACACACACACGCATGCATACGCACACTCCCTTCCTCCCTCCCTCCCTCATTCTCTCTCCTGCTCCAGACGACGGCTTATACGTCGGGGTCCTGCTGCTCTGCTGCCATAGTGGGTTTAGTCTTTGTATCTCAATCACACTTGTGTCCCTACAGTACCTGGCTCCCATCCCTCTGCATGTCCTCAGCTCTCCGCTGATGAGCAGCCTTGCAGCGCTGGAGGCACTGAGCACAGTCTACATCTATCACACTGTTTTACTGCCTCTGTACTCTGGTGTCCTCTAGATAGATTAGACTTAGTCCTATAAAGGACGGCTTCAAAGAAAAGAGAGAGACAGACAGAGACAGAGAGAGAGAGAGAGAGATACACACACTGCATGCACGTGTTGAGACCAGTTTGACTAACCAATTACAGTAACTGTTTAGAAGAACATAAAGAGATGTTCCTTGATAGAGACAAGGAGAAAAAGATAGACAGAGAGAGAGAGAGAAAGAGAGAGAGAGAAACAGAGATAGAGAGAGAATGAATGAGAGAGAGAGAAAGAAAGAGAGAGTGAAAGAGAGAGAGAGAGAGAGAGAGAGAGAGAGAGAGAGAATTTGGGATTGGCTGCATCAGTCACTAAACACACAGGCTTGCACTGTTGTCCCTGTGCCACTGCCCCAGGTTCAACCACAGGATCTATCACACCTCTGTCTAACTCCCAACTCCACCTTCTAGACTCAAAGGAGGACATCAATACAAAATCGTGCTAGGATTAACTTTAATCTGTTTATGGGAGTCTGGCCCCACACACACTTAACACTGTCCCACATGCACAAACTCCTCCGGAGATAAACAACCACACATCAGCCCTCATCAGTGTTTTCTGCTTTTTCTCATTCCTCCCATCTCTTCACTTATTTATTTATTTTTAAATGAAAACAGTCTGTCTGGTACATGTTATTTTCACTGTTCAGTTCAATGGCACTGGCCAATTCAAAGCTGTACACTGTTAGTTATCGATGACTGGCATTGTCCAGCACACTCATGTTGTTACCAGTAACCATGTCACTGTCAGACTTTCAATCTCCTCTGTCACACTGTCAACCTCCTCTTGATCGTCAAGATCATGTCACTGTCTTTTGGCATTGTGCTGTTATCAGGGACAGTGTCACTGCCTGCAGCAGACACAGAGAAATTGCTGGACCTAGTGATAACATCACCAAACAATTCGATGTCTCATCACAAAATGTTTACATTGCACGTGTTAGATGAGATGTCATGTCCTTTTAGAAATGTCTTCATTACTGTAATGGTGAGACGGTATGACTAATCACTTTTCTTGCCATTTCTTGAGTGTTTCAGGCCACAGGCAGCAGTGGTAGTTTGTATAAAGAGTCCTGAGAGCAAAAACCTTTCCATTTTCTGGACTGACATAAGCGGTTTTGTGAAAACGTAGAACATGAAACGACCTATCTCTCCATAAACACAAGAAATTAAATTGCTATTTAGAAAAGCACTTGCTGTAATGGGAAACATTTATGTCTGTAAAACGGTGTTCAATACAGATCTTGATGAGATCTACTGTGTAGCAAAAGGTGCCAAATGGCTGTTTGTTTAACTGGCTGTATGTGCAATGCTTGTTAATCTAGTTCCCCGAAACAATTATTGCCCTGCCACAGTGGCATCCTTGGTCACCAACTGAGACTCCAGCTTTCTACATGTGATAACTACAATACAGATTTCTAATACAGACGTTTTTAAAGCGAGAGCTGTGACCCCCTGGAGGACTGCGACAGGGTGTAAGTAAAAGCAAATAAATAATTGAAGAAATAGAGCTGTAAAAATATTCCCATTTGTTATGAAACTGCATTCTGATAATCTGTCGTATATCTCAACATTGCTATTACTATTGCTACTACTGCTACTACTATTATTGATATTGCAATTTTTATTAGCCTATCCATCATGGTAGCTTTACTGGTTGGCTGCCATTCCAACACGTCGGATTATGATCGTGTAAACAAACCAGAGTAGCCTTGGTAACAGAGACTTTTGCATTTGTTAGCTAGCTAGCTAGCTCTGCTAAAATGGACACATTATTAAAAAAAAAAGACCTGACGAGCAGCCTTATAACCCACCTGAAATCACAAACATCTGATATGATTGGGGGAAACTCAGAAGAACTGGCCAAGAAAGTTGCACAAGTATGAGGCAGCATTTATAAAGTATGGATTTACAGTCACACATAAAATGGACAAGATTGAGTGCCTCAAATCTGCTTTACATCCAGCGGAGGCCGAAAACTCGGTAGACTATTTAAATGAAAGGAGTAACATTTGTCCAGACAGTCGGCAACATTCATAACCAGGCTAGCGCCACCCAGTGGGGTTGGGTATCTAACTATTTCTCTCCTGGAATTGGTATGTGATTTACATTGTGTCTCTGTTTCTCAGAACAATGCTTCTCAGTGATGCTGTCCTTAGGTATTCATATAGAAGTGCTTAAATATGATTTGCATTGATATCTGTGATGGGCCTACGCCTGATTGGATCCAGTGGAACTGCTCCAGACCACAATGGACATTGCAAACGTCCAGCAGGTTTGGCAGGTGCAGTGCTTATACCACTGACAAATGGACTTTTGTCATAATTGTTGTTTTGATTATCCTCATCATTCAAGCCTGCCACCATCCCCTCATCAAACCCTCTCCCTCATCAAGATGCCCTCTCCTTGTATCAACTCAAATTTATGCCAGCTCACACATCAATGTCAACCTCACCCAAAACCCTTACCTCTGCTGACCTGTCACTGCATAAAATTCGAGCCTCCATTCCTGATTCTCTTTTTCTCCACGGCTTTCCTTTCATCTCCCAGGCATCCTCTGGTTGGCCCACATCCACAGGCTTTGCTGGCACTATAACAGGCCATGAGGTTGCCGCCCAGTAAGAGGCTGGTCCACATTCAGAGATCAAACTGCCTGAAGGCTAAGTTTGCAGTGCAGCTTTAGAAACAATGCAGCATGGTCCCAAGAAATGATACGCATGCACCTTATAAACACAGGTGGTTATGCTTTGAAAATTGTGCCTTTACAAGAGAGGTTGTTTTCTACTGCTACCAGACACTGTCTTTTAATTTTGCTTACAGTGTAAAAGCTTTGTGACAGTGCAAATGAATGGGGCTACGTCCTAATACCTGCTAAGTTCTTAGTATACTGTATATTTCTAAGTTTAATTTCTTTTTACAGTGAAAATATGCTATTTTGAAGTGGACAATCACTTTTCAGGGCTGATTGACAGATATTATCACCTGTTTTTATGCTGAAGAATTATTGGAGAAAGTTCCCATGTGGTCAGCACTAGCCAGAATCCCATGCAAAACGTAATGTCTGCCAATAATATACATCAGAGAGGCATGCTTAAATGAGCTGATGTAAAGATTAATTAGTCAAGCCAGCACTTTTTTCTCCCACTGCCAACCACTGCTTCAGTTTCTACACTGAAGTGACTGCTCTGGCTCCACAAGAGCATGAGCTAACACAGGCTTTCTTGGAGAGCATGGCAGCTAGCCAAACTGATACCTCCTGGAAATGGAGGATCTTTTATCTCTCTGTTTTCTTTAGTATATTTTTTAAACAGAGCACATATGACAAACTGGCTCATGGATCGATCATTAACATTTAGATTTTGTTATGACAGTTTTGTGTGACCCATTGCTCCTCAGTGGCAGTTCTAGACCAAAATTACCAGGGGGGCCGAGGTGGGGCCAGTGTGTTTTGAGGGGGGCACAGGTCAATATTTTACTATAGGCCTTTATCACGCAACATTTGAAGACCGGAAGTACGTTCCTAAGTAGGGCTACGGTTCTTCCGGTTAGCTATTTACAATGGCGGAGAGTGACATATATCGCTGGAGCAAGTCTCTCCAAAACCTCCCTGAAATCACCTACGAGGATGTGGTTCGGATTGTAAATGAACAATCACAAGTAAAAACATCAAAACTGAGGAAGGGATATAAGTTCTTCTGGGAAAAATTCATTTTCAATTACAGAGGTAAGTGTTTGAATTCCGTTGACATGGTTTTGCTAATGTTAGGTTGTTAGGTTGCTAGTTAGGTTGAATGTGTCAGATCAGTGTAAAACGTGTCAGATAAAACATCTAGATCAATATCATAAAACATATTATTCACTGGTAGGGAGACCTATTTATCGGAAACATTTGTCTGACAAGCCCCACGATGTTGGGTATAGCTAGGTGTAGGGACTGTCCATTATATGTCGCTAGCATGCGAGCATGTCAGATAAGCTCCACTCCAGACCAGTGATCGAACATAGTTGATCCGGTGGGGGGGAATATGACCTGGTTGCTGTCATCAGTGCCCAGACATTTTGCTGTATGGTGTGATAATTTTTCCCTGTCTTACTGCAGTGTCAGATTTAGTTAATATGGAGGTGGCAGTTCGGGCGAACTGCTACTGTTCAATGAGGAAGAACGAGGAGCCTAAAACCCTACAGGTTACAGTGCTAGGGAGTCTGAAATCATGCTCTATCCATGCACAAAAACATGCTTAACCTGCTTTCCGTAGTCTTTTGTGAGTCAATTCAATTGGGACTGTTACACGTAGGCCTGCCTTTCTGACCACGTTAGCCAGAACCGCTACGTTTTGGGATTCAGACAATGGCCTAGACCTCAAATTAATTATATGCAGCCTAATGAATAGAGCATGGTTTAAGATCAGCACAGGTTCAGCTGCTTGTTCTGTTACTGTTTTTATTAATGTTTCTTGTTATTACTGTTCCAAAATGCTCTCTTTTTCTCTCTGTCCAGATCTGCTGTTGGCAGATTGTAATATTCTGTTTCATGTCTGCGGTTGCAGATTTAGTTTTTATATCTGCTGTTGCAGATTCTCTGTTCTGATATTATGTTCCTTAATCCATGAATGTTTACTTGATGTAAAAGTTAACTGTGTTGCTAGACACAATTTTCCTTGTGTAAAGCAAGTAGTAGTTATTTTACTTGTGTAAAGTAGTACTGTTTCACTGATGAAGTATATTGTCCATAGATTGTGCTGAGTGCAGTTACACCTGTTCAGTTAAATGGGTGCTCCTGTTCATGTGCTGCTGGGGAGGCATTATGCAATCATGTGGTTGCACTGCTGTTCCAAACGCATCACTACAGCTTCACAGGGGAGAAAAGCGTGCCAACACCACTGTCGTGCACCAGTGAGCTTCAGGCGTGGCACCGACCGAGGACACAGGTTTGTGTGTATCCCTCAGCTAAACATCCTGTATAGTCTACTCAATAATAGTTTTTGAGTTTGTAGTATTTAGACTTGTGACTAACACTAACTTAAAAGTATATAGCTGTTTACTGAAAATAAGACATATGTGCTGAAACATTCTGATATTCATTTTTTTCTTTTCTTTGTTTCTTTCTGTTTTGCTTCAGGGGATTCACCCAGAACCCACAGACCAACTCGTGGTGAAGAAACCCAAGGCAGCTGGGCGCAGCAGTGTCAAATCAACGCTGTATCGAGCTTATGCAGGTAAGTACTCTGCCCTACAAAGGCAAGAGACCTCATCTCGCCAGAGTGTGAAACTGAGAAAAATGACTTTAGAGCTTCTGTTTTGTCCAGACCAAAGTACAATTTGAAAACGACTTGCTATAGTGAAGAAATATTTTTTATAAAAAAAAAATTCTCAAAATCGCCTTTTGACCCTTGTTTGGCAGTTACTGTACTTTGTATCGTGTGCCAAAAGTACAGAGTTGTAAAGGTCAAAAGGCAGTTACTGTTTGGCTTTTACAGCCCTGTGTTGTCTCCAGGGGCTTTTACACAATGTATTCAGGGGGCAAGCAGCAAAGCTGATTAAGGGGAGATGCCTACAATTTCAGACAAAAATGAAATTACACTAAAACCATGCAACATCTCATTGTCCACCTTTAATTGATCCTCTCACTTGTGTTTTTAGGACCCCTTCCTGACCCGGCGGTGCTGTCAGTTGGAGAAGAGCTGCGAGACCTTCAACCTCAACCAGGAATCTGCAAGCTCGTCTGTGACCTGGGTGTCCTCAATTTAGTGGAGTCGAAATTTGGACCAGTTCCTCAAGGTTCTGTGCTGTCTTACCAGTGCCCCCCAGACATATCAAAAGACATAATCAAACACCCAGATGCCCCCTTATTCCCACAACTCCCTTTGTTAGGCTCTACATTTAAACGTAACCTACAGTTTGTTTCCAGTTACCCCCAGTTTTATCACCTGCAAAGTTTAGAGGTCACCTTGGAATTGGCTAGTTTAATTGAAGAGCGTACTAGGGGGCAGTCAGAGAATCCCATGTGGCAGGAAGTCCGTCATCCCCGGTTAACTTCCAGTAGATTTGGGGAAGTGTTAAGTCTGAAAGGGGAGTCCTCCACTCAAGCTCTTGCTGTCAGGATGTTGAAAGGTGTACGGCAAACGCAGGCCATGAAAAGGGGTATTGACCTCGAGCCAGAAGTATTGAGTCAATTCAGTGATCTTTGTAATGTGAATGTCTATCCTTCTGGGTTCATTATTCACCCCGATGCATCTTACCTAGGGGCTAGCCCTGATGCAAGGGTGTATGATCCCACTGCAGCCCCCCCCTTTGGCTTAGCTGAAGTGAAATGTCCAAATGTGGACAGCATAACAGAGGTCAAGCATGTGAAGTTTGTAAATGGAAAGGCCAAACTAAAAAAAAACCACAAATATTACTTACAAGTGCAAGGCCAGTTGGCAATCACTGGATTGTCATGGTGCGATTTCATAACCTCAACAAAAAGCGACCTAACGGTGGAAAGAATTTGGCATGATGAATCCTTAATTGCTGCAATGAAGGATAAACTTGATCTGTTTTATTTCAACAGATACATGGACACATACCTCCAGAATGTCAGGTAACTAGTCAACAGTATTAGTAAAATCTGTTTCTCTCTCTCACACACACACACACACACACACACACAGCTCCAGAATGTCGGGTAACTACTGAGCAGTGATGATAAAATCTCTGTTTCTCTCTCACACACACATACATACACACATACCTCTAGGATGTCAAGTAACTACTCAATATGATGGTAAAATCAGTTCCTCTCACACACATACATACACACATACCTCAGGAATTCCAAGTTGGAGTAATGTTTTTAATTTACAGTTTGATGTTTTGAAAAAAGTGATTAGAGATTGGTCAAAAGCATGTTACTGTCAAAGCTAGACTGCAGGCCTATGCAACAATTCTTGAAGAATGTATATATATTTGTAATATATTTGAAGTTAAACTGTATTCTTAGCAAAAAAAATATTGTAAATAGTGTATGAAGAGAATCGCACGTGTTGTGCATGTTGTGATGTGTGTGCATTCATGCTTGTTTGTGGTGTGTGTGTGTGTGTGTGTTTTGATGTGTGTGTGTCTGTGTGTGTGCTGAATGAATTCATGCTGTGATTCAATATAATTTTTTAACATTCAATAAACATTTTATATACATTTTTATAAACATGTCATGTGCTTTTTTAATGTGTCACACTGGGACATCACCTTTTACATCTAAAGGGCCTTGATAGTTAGACATTAGGCAACAAGTTGCCCACAGCTGGTTGACAGTGCCTGAAAGGGTCAAAGGAATGGTGGCGTCCCAGATGTGATATTCTTTGACTCTTCTGATGGCCCTCTCCACCAAGATCCTGAGTCGCGCGATACTCTGTGTTTTCTCTGTATCCTCTCTGCTGAACCTGGCACCTCTTTTAAATGGGGGGATTATGAGGGTGGCCCCAACCTCAGAAAGCATGGTATCAATGACAAAGCCTTTGTCAGCCATGCATCCATCTCCAGGCTCAAGTAGACGAAGGATTCCAGACTGCTGTGTGATTTCCCTGTCTGATATGGAACCAGTGTACAACTTTGAAATGAAGGTGATCACTCCACACGGGGCAATGCCGATCAGACCCTTGAAGGTGTTGGTGTTTTTGTAGTTTGAGAATGTTTCCGACTGAAGGGTAAGTGATGATGGTGCCTCACATCTGATTTCTGTGCAGTCTAGAATGACTCGCACGTTGGGGCAATACTGGGCAAACTTTGAT
Organism: Nematalosa erebi; assembly: GCA_036025975.1. Lineage (NCBI taxonomy): Eukaryota > Metazoa > Chordata > Actinopteri > Clupeiformes > Clupeidae > Nematalosa > Nematalosa erebi. Next base: position 8,890 of record JAVQKI010282666.1, read on the forward strand.
GGCATTGTTGCTTGCACTCGTTCCCTTGACATCCAAATCGGCATAGACCCCAAGACAAGGTACAGGTAGTTGGCCCATGTGATGATTACTCTGCTCACAGTGGTGGTGCTGATGCCGAACATGTCTGCTATCACCTTCTCCTTCATCCCAACAGCAACGCGACAGCAGTACAGAAAGAGCTCGTCAGCAAGGGGCAGTTTCCTGTTTGGGCTGGGTTTCTCCAGTGCCATGACATCAGTTGTCCTCTGGGCTCTACTCCAGTAAACTAACCTGCAAGCTGAGGGGGCGACTGATTTCCAAAATGCCCAAAACACCGTCTCAGATGGAAAGCGGGTGTAGAATCTGAATTCGTCATCCGTCGCACAGTACTTGTTGATGTTAAGTGTGTAGACATGTAAACTGCTCAGTTGGCTTTCCAGATGTCTAACCTTGGCTTCCAGTAGCCTGATGGTTTCTTGAGAGACTGTATCCACAACATCCCCAACAGCCGCGCGGGTATAGTTGTGGTCTGAGGCAGGTTCGTTGTCGGCGCCAGACTCTTCTTCCTCTACCGCCGCAGATGGTTCAACATCAGCCTGAACGCCTTCCGCACTGCGCCGGGAGTTAACACGGTCAAAAACTGACTGGCGACGGGGCCTATCATCCTCACCCCAGTTATTCCAGAGAAAGCGAGTTGGTGTGGCATTGTTTTTAAGCATCTTCCTACCACTTTCCGAGACGTAGATTTGGTCCGTATTGAAATGTAAGCTGCAAACGAAAGTGCTGCCCCGGATAATTTTAAATGAAGGTCCCTCATCTCTCCGTATTAATCTCACCCAAGACTTGCGAAGTACTTCGTCCTTCGGAAAAGCGTGAAAGCTAAGGTATGGCTGTCTACGTGCTGAGGTAGAGCAACCCGGTACACTACAAGTACAACTGCGGATGGAGGCTGCCATTGTTGTTGTTGTCGCCTGCAGCAACCGGAAGTTCCGATACCCTACTCCGCGTTCCGGAAGCAGGAAGTGTGACAAAGGCCTATTTAGTTTCATATAGTTCAACCTATTCATTATTGTAGTGAGGACTTTTATTTTGAAACAGTTGCAGACAGAGGAAACAGTTGAACAGGATCTGTAGTCTTACTAGAGCCAAATTGTAGTCTTAAAGCCTGAGTAAATGACAGTGGCTGCAGGTGGCCTGGACACCTGGCACTTAATACTAATTGAACAATGGCCCAATTCAGATCTTATCAGCTCCAATGTTAAGTCTATGGGAGAAAAAATAGTTTTAAAATTTTATATAAAATCAACGATAAAGTTTACAAAGAAGAAAAATACATAGCACACATCGCGCGAGTAAGACCTACGCAACGCAGTTTGAACGAAGTTTCTACGTTAAGCGGTTTAAGCTGAATTAATTGCGTTAGAAGATATAAGGCGAAATAATAAGAAGTCTACGGATAACAATAGTGAGCATTTTCAATGCTCACTAATAAGAAGAACCAGAAGAACAATAATAATACACTAATAATAAAAAAACCCACAATAAATCCGAACAGCTCGCGGGCCAGAAATAGACCGCCCGTGGGCCTAAGATGGCCCACGGGCCGCCATTTGAGAATGGGGGGCCTATAGGCTCGTTTAGCTGGCTTGATGGGTGTCAGCACCTTTGCAAGAAAACAGAAAATGGCCAAGGTCTGTACTGAGATTCTCCTCTTGATCCTTTAGAGTTTTATGCAGTTTATGCCTCTTTTGTTCATGAAAGCACACTACTTACCAGATGCTACACAACCTCATATTTGTGTGTGTATGTGTTTGTGTGTATATGCATGTGGTGTCTGCATGTGTGTGTGTGTGTGTGTGTGTGTGTGTGTGTGTGAGTGAGTCTGTGTGTGTATGTGTGTGTGTGTTCGGTTCTTTAAGATTCTTCCCACCGAATGGGGCGCCCGGATAGGATACGTTGTTATAACTCTTTGTGGTCTTTATTTACTTTACCATAAATAGCAGGTTAGAAACCTATAGAATAGAAAGCCTATGATGTAAGTTAACCAACAATATTTACAGCCACAAATTCATAATACGTGTGTGTGAGTGTGTGTGTGTGTGTGTGTGTGTGTGTGTGTGTGTGTGTGTGTGTGTCTGTGTGTGAGTGTGTGTGTTTGTCTGTATCTTATTATCCTCCCCTCTACTGTGTTAGCATTAGCAACACTTCTTATAATGTAATGTCAATGTAATTTAGCAACAGCTGCGGCAGCAGCAGTGCTGGTAGTCTCCCAAGATGAGGGTTGTTGTTCCTCCTTATCTCAATGACTGTTAGCTTGTGTTAAGACTATTTATAGGTCACAGTGTCAAAGACTGATGAGGGAATAGACCCTCCCACAGATAAGCGAGGCCATCTCCATATCTGATCATATGAGACGTTACACTGGATGAGTTATCGCTCTTTACAACAGCAAACTAGACTTAAAATATGAGATATTTTGGCTAAATATTGCAAACTATTACATAACACGAGAGAACAGTGAACTGAGACTGTGTGTGGATGTGTGTGTGCGCAGGCATGTGTGTGTGTGGTGTGCTAGAGAGAGCGTTTGCTAGTGTCTGAGAGTGGTTTTGTGGTGTGTGAGAGGGAGTTTGATTGGTTGTGAGCAGGGATGTAGTGGTGCTTAAACATGCGTAAACGACGTTTTCGCACCTCCTCAATTTTGGAAAAACACATTCATGCACGAATAGTGTTTATTTATAAATAGCTGTAAATGTAGTTTACCCACCTCTACCCACACACCTAAAGCGTTTTTTACAATTGGTTATTGTCAATTTCGTAATGTGAATCTGCAAGTACGTCACCACCAGACCTCAACCGCACCTCACAGCAATGTTCAGCTACTTCCCCCATCCACTTTTTTCCCCAACTGGTTGGGATTCAAACCGGCAACCCTTTGGTTACAAGGCCTGAGCTGTAGGCCACAGCTGCCCCTAAAGGAGAGAATAAGCACATAGACAGACAGGTTTCCCTACATATGTTTACATGTTACATATGACATTATGTTTCCCTCATCCGTTTGAACTGTCCAGAAGTCAGTGACACAGTGATGCAGAGGGAGAGAGCAGTCACTCCACTCTTCCTTGAAGGAGCAACAGTATGTGTAATAATTTTGGGTTAAATCACCCAAACATGACCTAGAGGCGGCAATAGGCTATGAAGAACTGTTTTGGTGTCATTGTTGTTGATGTTTTTATTGTTATTGTTGTTGTTTAGATATCTTCTGAAGTCAGCATGCAAAACAGACAAGCTTTCATAATGTCACATTTGGCAGTTTTCTCCAGAGGAAATGCCTTAAAGCGATGGTTCGGAGTAATTCCAACCAGAGCGCTGCTATACGAGCTTGATGAGTGCTGTTGATAGCAAGGAAAACGAAAGAATTTGGAACAACGTAGACCAAATAGCGGACTGGCAACTTACGCTAAGTAAATGGTACATGAAAAAG
>JAVQKI010282766.1:0-5000 GCA_036025975.1 Nematalosa erebi
CCCCCCCCCCCCCCCCCCCCCCCCCCCCCCCCCCCCCCCCCCCCCCCCCCCCCCCCCCCCCCCCCCCCCCCCCCCCCCCCCCCCCCCCCCCCCCCCCCCAGCCCTTTAGCAGTGTAGCACTGAGAATTTGAGGACAAGCTAAGCAGGAAATGTCTCAGTGTTGCATGGGTAACAGCAGCTGTAGTTCTTGGTGTTGCTCATGGGTCTTCCTCTGTGGCAGGCTATACGAATGCAGCCCAAGCCACCTGGCTACCACAGCTACTTGGGGTGTAAGTGTCACTGTGTGTGTGTGTGTGTGTGTGTGTGTACGTGTGTGTGTTAGAAGCCTAAACTGCATGTTTGCAAGCCACATTCACTCCATATGATATGCAAACATATGCTTCTGCTCAGCTCATACATGTATCTATTAAAAGCACAGTGTAGCAGTCTTGTGGCAGGCTAAGTGAGTGGAATATGTAGTGTGGGATTGCACTGATTCAGCCACTAATATTGACCATGTTTGCCCTCCCCCTTTGAATCAGTTTGTTTGTGGACACTCTAAACGACCGCACCTCATGTTTCTCAGCAGAGGTGTGTGTTTTTGTTTGTTTTTGTCAGTTTTTTTTCTCACTCAGATGTGCTGTGTGACCTGTTCACTCAATGAGATATGTTTACTGGGAAATTCACTCGATGGATTTTGTGATGTCTTGAAAGATCACTTTATTGACTGTTTATTGTAAAGAGTGTAAAGTTTATCATAGATTTCGATATTTTGTGTTGAACTGAGCTATTTTTTTGGTCACCTCGATACAGCCTAAGTGTTGTGCTGGGAGGTATTTGCTTAATCTATGTACTTTTATGCTGTTAAATAGAGAAATATGAATTATATGGATTTACATGTGGATATATGGACTTTTACAAATATATGAAGAAGACAATATTGAAGTGTTGGTGATGTTGATGAAGAATTTTACAGATGGCATTGTGCTCCTTTTTTGTAACCCCCCCCCTTTTGTACTTGCAGTGCCAAGTAGTAGCCACTAGGTGTCAGCCCTATTGGATGATTGGTGTGCTGTTCTTGTCTTATAAAGCAGCTGTGACAGGTCTCTCTTTAACCCCGGTCCGCTTTTTTCTCCAGTCTCCTGCATCCTTGCCTGCTAATGAACGTGTGCTGGGTCTGCCTAAATACCTTCATTAGGCTCCAATCTGCTCCTATGCTGAGGTATCAGGGGGAAACCTGTTGTGCCTCTCTCCCAGAAATAATAAGAAGTTATTTCGCTGTTGGAAGGTTTTGACAGTCCAAGCCTCCCGTTGGCAGATTACCTGGGGCTTGGGATCGGGATTGTAAGCCCTCGCAAAGGCAGACCCATGACTGTCCGTATAGATTTCCAATAATAATTCTGTTTTGCCACCACCCAACCCACACCCCCCTTTTTTCGTGTGTCAGATTCATTTCTGTTAATCGTGCCAGGGTCTTTATGTCTCTCTCTCCCTCTGTCCCTCTCTCTCTCCCTTGTTCTCATATACCATCTGTAAGCAGCTTGCGCTGTTCCACATTAAATCCGGGTGGGGATGAAGAAGTGGGGAGGTTGTGGCCTGTGACTGGAGCTGCGGTCCCTGCTATGACGCGACGGGCAGGCGTCAGCGGCGGAATTGGTTTTCTAAGCTTCTGCACCGGTAATCTGGTCGCACTCCTCTTTCCTTGGAGATGAACTCTGACAGAGGGGGATTTGGAGGGGCTTCCACCTATGGTTATATATATATATATATATATATATATATTTATATATATACTGCAGAATGAGAGAGTCAGTCTTACCACAGAATGGTGAGAAAGCTCTAATCATGGGGCGATCTCTTAACCCCTCTGCAGGAGAGATTGGAGCACCCATCTCCATCCCTGCCACACTCCCTCCCTCCTTTCTTCCTTGTGCTCTTCTGTTACCCCTTCCTTATTCCTGTCTTCCTTACCCTTTGCTCATGTCTGACTATTCTATCTTTTTTTTCCTCGTGCCTTTTCATCTCATTGTAGCTGTGACAAAGCTAGCTGTGATAATTTCCCAGAATTCCCACACACCCAGGTCTCCAGTGACACTTTTTTTTGTTCTTTTGCTTTCCAATAGTCCCTCAGATCTACTGCATCCACTGAAGTAAAGCCATATTTATATATATATGTGTGTGTGTATGTGTGTGTGTGTGTGTGTGTGTGTGTGTGTTAGTGTGTGTGTGTGTGTGTGTTCTTAAGTACAAGCAACAGTTAATAAAAATGCTATGACTGATGTATCACAATATGATCTGTTGTCTGTTGAAGCCAAAGACATATGCCTACTTGAGTCTAAACACCATGGTAACCTGCCACTGTGGCCTAAGGACTAGCCGTGCAATCTTAAAATGTTTTACAGCGCTGCAATATTGCTGTGTAATATTATGTATATTATGTAAATGTCACACAATAAAGAATATGTATATTGCTTCTTTTTAAGAAATATGTGTCGATGTGTGTGATTTTAATCCCCCTTTTAGGTAATAGTCTTTTTGCGTTTAGTTGACTGAGCCTGGGGAATGTCTGTTATTGCATTATTTGCTAGCCACCCAGGGAAGCCTCTGCCTTTAAAGCAGCCAACTGCCTTTAAACACTTTCATTAGAATCGCTGCGGAGCTCGTTTCAGCCGCCTAATTGGCTAATTGGTACTCATGAGAATGCAGTAATTTAAGACTGATGCACGCTGCCGGTGGGAGTGAGAGGGGAGGTTTAAAAAAAGAAGGAGAGAGAGAAGGAGGGAGGGAGATGGATGGAGGTGAAGAAGGGGTGGGGTTGGGGTGCAGGGGTGAGTGCTTGATGGCGATGACGACAGGAGGTGCTGGGTGTAAGGTGGAGGGGAATGTACCACTGGGAATAGAATGCGAGTGCTTCTGAGGGTGACAGGTGGCGGGAGAGGAGGTGTGTGTGTGTGTGTGTGTGTGTGTGTGTGTGTGTGTAGGTGGGAGGGTTGGGGCTGTGGATTAACCTGCGGAGGTGAAATGTATCCTGTTAGTCTGTGAATGCCACTGAATGATCCTCATGTTTATATGGGGGTGCTGTCGCAGTAGGGGTGCAAAACTGGAAAAAAGGAAAGCCCCAACATTCTTAAATGTCAGCAGTAAGTGTAGAGCGAGAGACTGAGAGAAAGAGAGAGAGAGACAGAGAGAAAAAGAGATGGGCATCTAAACAAGCTGAACTCCTGGAGTTTCACTCCACTCTGAGCTCTGCTGCCTCCTCCACTTTACAACAGTAAATCAAGATGATGTGAACTTTGTCGATACAAACTTCCAGTGTATTTTTATGCAGGGCTGTGCTTCAGATGCTTCATGAGCATTTGAATATTGAATGTTTGCGACTGACTGCACTAATGTCTGTGTGTCTGTCTGTGTGTGTGTGTGGTTGTATAAGCATGTGTGCATAATGCATATGTGCATAATCTAATGTATATGCATATGAGATATACTACGTGTGTATGTGTGTGTGTGTATGTGTGTAAAAGAATGTGTGAGCGTATTGGTTAGAGATGGATGGCCTCTGCCATCTGCCACTCCTTATGTAACCCAGTGTGAAGAAGGCCAAGCCAGGCAGCCGGCCGAAGCGCGGTGGCCTACGCAGTGGCCCCCACGGCCCCCGTGATCGGTCAGCGCTGTGCAGAGGGGACCCGGGGCCGCGGCAAAAACCCTCTGCCCGCCACGCGGGGGGCGCCTTGGCACGAACTGCCCACACCAGCTCCCCTCGCGCTGCCAACTGAGCGCCGGTTACCCAGACAACAGATGGTGACAGAGGGGGTATTGAACAGCATGCAGCTAAAGAAGTTAAGTCTGAAAAGAGAGGGAAAGATAGAGAAAAAGAGAGGGAGGGAAAGAAGGACGGGTCATAAACGGCCTTTACATTTCTACTGCTGGAGACTTTCTTGATGTGGCTGAAATCAGTGCTTGACATTTATGGAAAATCATAAAAACAAATAATAACCAGATGAACTGAGAGAGTAAAATGAGATTTCCATTATTTTTTAATCAATCACTGACTGATGAAAGATATGAGTATGACAGATGTGGTGTCATCTTATTTGTATGCTGATTTGTGTATTTGTTTCCAGGTCTGTTGTTATTCTGGTGTTGGCATTTTCATATAGCATATTGCATTTAAATATATTTGAAGCAGTTGGAAATGTGAAGGGCTCGCTTTGTGGATAAACATTCAGAGGTCCACATCAAGATGGTGACAGCAGGGTTTTGTTTGCAGTGGTTGTGTAGGGATACTAGCATCCCTCACAAAATTCTTCTGTCCTCATCTCTCTTCCTCTCTCTCTCTGTGTCTCTCTTTTCCTTCAAAGAGAATGGATGTTTATTGCAGTTTCAGACCATGAGGGAGCTATCATTTCCACGGCAGTTGCTGGTGTGTAAATATCAAGCCTCGCTCTCCCTCTCTCCCTCGGCTTCTTCGAAACAATCACGGCCACGTAAACACGAGAGCTGCTGCTACGGCCGCCGCGCCACTTTCAGCCACTCACCGGCAAACCAGTGCGCACTCCCGCACTCCTCTCTCGCAGACACCCAGTCCTCTCCAGGGCTGATCGCTTGGCATCCATTCCCTCCTCCTGCACTGTAGCCACCACCGCCGCTGCTCATTGGAGACACACACACGCACCGTCCATTAAGCAATTTGGCCTCCGTCTTCCTCGCTCACTTCAACCAATTGAGCTGTCACCAGGGGCCTCCAGAAGCCGAGCTTGTCCACGACTCCACACACAAAAATCAGATTCACTGTCCGGTCAGATAGGCAGCCAGGGAAACTACTTGTGTGTGTGTGTGTGTGTGTGTGTGTGTGTGTGTGCTGGGGGCGTTAGTTAGAAGGTGGTTGGTCCCTTGTCCCTCACTTTCGCCTGGTTCAGCGGCTGGAACTGAAGTCACCTGTAGCGGTGCGGCAGGTGAGCGGTGGGAGATAGAATCGGCTCCCCCGCTAGGTGGGTGGAGAGGGATGGGTGGCGGGGTGTCAC
>JAVQKI010282766.1:7500-20447 GCA_036025975.1 Nematalosa erebi
GGGGCTCTGCCAGGCCAGCCAAACATCTTGAATCTTCCGGAAATTTCCGATCCCGTCAGAGGCCTGTGGACCCGAGTCGCTCCTTTTAGATTTGTGCTGATAGCCTGCTTCCAGCCACACCAGCCAATCCCTCACTAGGAAAAGAGAACAGCCTGTCAGCACAAAGGGCAAATCTGAAAAGGCAACACAGCCCTGTAAAATGACAATCTAATAAATTAAGCGCAATTAATTACCATGTTTAGCATAATATGAGACTTTAGCGAAGGTCTTTGTGGTATCAGTGTGCATCCCCAGCAATTACTCATCTGCAGGAGAACAGATTATAAATGAGGCAATTAAATCGCTGTCTGAATCAAGTTAAAAAGCCATCCTGCACTCACTTTGGTTAAAAAAAAGACACGACAGAGTTGTGTGCTTCAGACTTGTCCGATGTCAGTTTCTCGATTTCACTGGGGTTAATCTCTTCCTCCAGCCAGTGACACGGGCAGCCTTTTTGACGGCACCCATCAAATAGGAGCCAAAGGGCAGAGGTCAAGCGGTGGCGTTCGCACCAGTCACTCCATCGACACAGAGCATCGCAGCCAAAGAGCAGTGGACATTCAGGTCAGGCTAGCCTGATTAAAATTTATTTATTTTTTTTTTGTGTGTGTATTTTTTTTTCCATTCTTCCTCCCCACTGTCTTTTCTTCTCATTTCCCTCCCTCTCTCTCTCCCTCTCTCTCTCTTCTAACAGGCTTGCTAGCTTAAAGGGAGAACAGGCGTTCCTCTGGAGAGTGCCAGGGCTAAGCCGATAGGAGTACATTACCCTAATAAGGGACATCTGGTGGCCATTCATTAACTTGACCATCCTTGAAGTCCCCGACCTGAAATGTCATTTTTCACTTTGCACGGATCCCAATCTCTTTTTTCCCCCCCTCCGATGTCTCCTCCTCCTGCGGATCCTGACAAGACTCAAGTTTGGCCAAATGATAGAGAGAGGAAAAGAGTAGGAGAGAGAGAGAGAGGGAGGAAGAGTTGAAAGGGAGGTTCTGTGCAGTCACAAGAAGAAAGGATCATTAGCTGATTGGGTATTCACAGTGGGAGAGTGGCGAGCAGGTGATGGGGGGTACGGGGTGAGACCCAAGGGGAGTGGTGCAGGGGCCACATCACTTAATCAAGGCTTGCACGTGTGTCTGTGTGTCTGGCATAAGGGACGCTCTCAGGCTGGAGTGTGCCACAGCCCACAAGCACACCAACCTGAACTCACACCAATTTAACAATCTTCACTTCCCGACTGACCCAGAGTCTGAAAGAGGGATTGTGGGAAACTAACTGTGCGGAGCACCCAATGCCTGACTAATATTGACCAGAGAAATCCTCCAAAAAAAAAAGAAGAGAGAAAAAGGTTGTATGTAAATATTCCTATTTCACCTCATTAGAATGTGTTTGTGCTCATAAATGCCCCGCCTTGTTGTCGCCTCATGAATAAATAGCCGTCTTTAGAAACATTTTTCATTAGAGAAGATGCCGTGGAAAACAGCTGATTTAGTCATTCCTTTGATGTCTTCTGCGAGAGAGAGAGAGAGAGAGAGACAGAGAGAGAGAGAGAGAGAGAGAGAGAGAGAAGAATATTCATCATCCCCAAGACGGATCCGATTCCTGGATCTCTTCATTCGCTGCTCTGTTCTCCACCCAAACACCCCCAAAAGGCCTGTTCCTATCCTCAGCAACTGAGTAATTGCTTTGAAATCACAAAGTAATGAATGGTCTCTGTCGAGCATGATAAAACAGGTGAGGCACTAGCAGCTAGATTAACAGCATTCACCCAGATTTTTATTTTTTTTTTTCTGTTTAAAAATGGAGTCATTGCAAACACAATGCTGACACGATGACACAGTAGTGTATCAGTTGACAACAAACACATGAAGCAGACTGAATGCTGAGATCTTAGAAACATTGGTGGGGAAACTCTAAGAGAAGTTGTGATGAGGCGGGGGCATGTTTGGTATTGATTAAGGGAGATGGTTCCTGACAGATGGTGTTTTACTACACCAGACACGGTTTGTCAGGGCTGTCAAGATCGGGGGGGAGAGATCGGTCTCATTTATTTACCAGCACTTCAGCAGCCTCCTGCACACACAATAGTGATACAAAAATGCTTCGATACATTTTGATCTTCACAGCATTGAGAAGAAGTTTGCCTGTTATTTTAGTCTCACACTATAGCTCTCATTATTACTATATGGATATGTGACTCCATGTGTGTACTGAAGATCCTCGGGAATGTCTGTCATCTGGTAGGACCAAGGCTATGCACTGGATCTAATGAAGTACTATATATCCACTTTGTCCTGGGTAGGTGGTGTAAGCCTTTACAGAGGTTTGCATAGAGAGAGAGAGAGAGAGAGAGAGAGAGAGAGAGAGAGAGAGAGAGACCAGTGGCACAGCTCCAATGTATTTATATCACTTGTCACTGAACTTTGCGTGCTGAAGAGCTGGAAACTTCCATGCCAAGAATAATCTTATCACTCATACACCTGTCTCATCCCTGGGGGATAAACCAGCGAAAGCCTCTCCTCACGCTCTTATTTTACCCTGAGACTGAACAGTATCTTAATTAAGTTCTTCTGGACTAATCTAGGTTAGCGATGGCATTATCTCATTAAGGCCAACTAGGTGCAGCATTCCAAGCTGTTCCCAGAACAGTTCCAAGAAACTAGTCTTTTTTGGCATTTCCCCCATTTTGTTAATTAACATTCTGCCATTTTTCACAATGGAGGTGAAGTCAAGGTGCTTTTAGAAACCGAGAAATATCGTGCAGGTGCAACGTTTATAAAGTTCACAGAGGAAAGTGTAGTGTATGCCATGCTTAAACGACCTGTGAAATAGATTCAGGTTAAAGTGCTAAAAGCACAGGTTTTATGGCAAAGAGAAAGATTAACAGGGCATAATGTTGTTAAACATAAGCTACCCTTAGCACAAAGTGTTGGGTAATTGTTACAACAGTAATGGTTCTGATGGCATTTCGCCAGTGCTAATACATGTGTTATTGTGTTAATGTGTTCTATTCTTGTAATTAACCTTCTTTATCACCCGGAGACATGGAATACTGATTTCTGATTGGCTGGCAGGGTGTGTGTTAATTATGTGTAACGCACACCTTTAAAGTTAATCTGGTAAAAATATCAATGCTCTTTAGAATGGTAACTATAACAACCATGGTATTTAACTTGTCAGTAACAATGGATTCAGCTGTTATTAGCAATGACCACCATTGAAAAGGACAATGAAGCAGGACAGCAACTGAGCAGGTTTCTTTATAACTGAGCTGCAAACTTTTCTATGTTTTAAATTGATGAATATTCCTTAGACATGAGTTGCAACCGAGTGATAAGCGGGATAAAGGTCCTCAAAGGTGTGCTGTTACACGGAACTTAGTGGATGAACTTATTTGCCTGTGCCTCGTTTAATAATTCCGTATAACAGCACACTTCGTCGGCTGTTATCTCTTACGAGTATCAGCTTGGCAATAGTAATTGGTAGTAGGTAATGACTGTAGCTTTAGTTTGGATATTTTTATTTTTTCACTATTTATCAAGAAGTGAAATTTCTTTTGTATTTGTATAAAACTTGTTTAGAAACCTAGCCTTACAAGCCAGAATATAACATGAAGTCTGGACATGGCCGATAGACAGAGCTCAATCCTAGGAGTGGAATCAGTGGCTGTCTATTAAACTGCCTCTGCACACAACAGGATAGCGCTACAACCAATCAGAGTAACGTCGGCAAAATACCAAATCCGTCCCTTTGCTGCGCAATTTTCAAGGAAAAGTCCAAGTGTAACTCTTCCAAAGTCAATGTCAAAGCTGATTCAAATGACTGCTGTGGCTTGTGGTTTTGGTTTGTGGCTAGACGCACTGGCTTAAGTCCTTTTCACATTAGAACTTGCTACAATCTGAAACGAGTGAACGATCTGAAAGAGTTGCACAGGGTAGCTAGCAGAGGGAGCTCTGCAGAGCTGTATAGACTCAATTAGCTATCTTTTTCTGTAGAAAGCCAATAAACAAATCTCTTAGCTAAGCAATCTGCTCGTCTGTAGCCTGTGCTTATACGACAGAAATGTTGGTAATGGTGGACTTAAAGATAAATGGCCATTATCCATAATATTTACCACAATATTTTTGTCTACTGCAGATAGCAGTGGCTCTGATACTAGGGTTCGAGGTGGGTTGATCAGCAGGTCAAGTGGACACATGTCAATCAGTATGAAAGGAACAGGCAACACAGAATTCTGGTAATAATCGCAGGATAATCGTCAGTGTGAAAGGAAATCCTGACGTACCCTAGTGGTAGGAAATAAAGAGAGAAACAAAGAATTTTCTTTCTGTAACTGTATGTGTGTGTGTGTGTGTGTGTGTGTGTGTCTGTGTCTGTGTCTGTGTGTCTTTTTCTCTATCTCTCTGAATGTGTATGTTAGTGAATGACTGCATGTGTCAAACAGAATGAGAGGAGAGTGAGAGAGCGATATATATGTATATATCTAGAGAGAGAGAGAGAGAGAGAGAGAGAGAGAGAGAGCGTTAAAGTAAAATTTGTAATTGTGGTATAACCACGAGTTCATATTGTCCTCTATTACATGACCTGAGATGCCAGTTAGACAGCCATAATCACCAAGGCCAGGCTGATTGTTGTTGGTCCAAGGAGATGCTGGAGTGGGGTTGGAATGTCACATTGACAAGCCTTTCTTGCCTTGTGAACTACACAGCTGTCTTTGTTGTTTGGCTTTTAAGGAGGTCGTTTCACATCATCACAGTTCATACTCGTCTCAGAAACACTGAGACCAAGCAACACAGATGCACTTTGCAGTATGGATTTCACTTATGGAGACAAGATAAGTATAAGCATGTCTTCATTTTCAGATGCCAAGCCATGCAGCAATATATAATCATACAAGTACTGATACACAAAGCGGAGATGACAACTCCCAGAGAGCAGAAGTGTGGAACAAACACCTCAGTGAAATTCTATCATATACTATTTCAGCTGTGTTGGTAAGATGCTTGCCCAATGGTAATCAAATCAACAAAGCCTTTACAATGTCTGAATGACATGACAACATAGTTCGCATTTATAGTAGTCTGTGTAGACAGCACAGTAGCATTTTGTGCATACTGCACAATAGCATTATGTGTGCGTTAATGCAAAACTTTTGCCATAAGTTTTGCTTTCGGATTAAAGCGTTATTGTCTGTTACAAATGTCATAAATGCATTGTTAGGCTACAAGTTGTTACATACAGATTCATGTGGTTTTGATAGTTTTGGTGGTCATTCTTTACAAACACGGGTAGCTTGATTTTTAGCTGCCGAGAATGCTCCTATGGGCGCCTACGCGAGTGATTTCACGAATAACTGGTTTCCTACCCGAGCAAGCAAAGTTGCTTAGGAAGTCCCTTTTATCCTGTTCAGAGTTGATGCACCATCAGAATGGTTTACATTATTTGAGGGTGCAAAAAGTTCTTTGGTGTTGCTTTAATGTGTCGACAGCACAGTAGTATTACACTGAGTCATTGTCTGTTGTGTTGGCATCCAAGAGACAACATTTACAACAAATGGCAGGCTATCCTAATCGAGTTTAAATCTTGTTTAAATTTAAACCTGGACCACAAGTGTTACTAAGCGAGAATACTAGCATGCTAAGCATATACTGTAAGGGTGACAGGAACAATAGTGAATTTTTTTAAGCTTTTCAGAATTTCCAAACTCACCACGAAGGGGCTGTGCTTGACAGTCCACCTGACAGCCCTGTAAGTCTCGCCGATTAATTCAGACAGTTTCCATTCGAGCCAGGTTTACCTGTCGTGTCAGGTAAACACATTCAGGACAGCTGAAAACAAAACACTGGACTAGCCACAGCTTTAGCCCCCCTCAACAAAACTCACTGCTTCACTGTACCAGATCATTTTTTGAAACTCTGCTTTTTCTCCCCTGACAAGAATAAACTTTAGCACAGAGTGTCTGGATGGCTGAGGAATGGATGGACATGGGAGAAAGAGAGAGGAGATAGGAGATAGTGGATGGCCTGGATGTGGCTCACTAAGAGAGGAGGGAGGGGAGCGAGGCAGTGGGGCAGCTCACAGGTGGTGGAGGCAGTTATTGAGCTGTTTACTATTTGGAGGGACATATCAGGGCCAGGATGACGTTGATGGAGAGGAAAGGTAGTGAGGAAGCAGACGGATCGAAAAAGGGAGGGAAAGAAGCTGAAAGAAGAGCTGCTCTCACGTTGTCTTCTTGGAGAGACTGGGAGAAAAGCAGAAAAAATGCAGCATCAGAAAGACAAAAAGAGACTCCTCAGACATGAATACTCGAGAAAGGCCAGACTACTCAAAAAAGGCTAATTTCAGTTAAATGACCAAGTTCTGCTAAGGCTAAAGAAGAAGCAGGAAAGTTAGTGGAGGAGGCATGTCTGGATACATAATTTGAAACAACAACAAATGAATTTCACATAACCTTCAAAAGACCGTAAAGGTTGTTGAGACCCATGTGAAGAGCAGAGCTGTCTGTCTTGTAAAGTTCTGACTGCACATATTTTGTTTGGCTGGGTGGATATCAGAGGACAAAACCTCCAGCTTGAGAAGAGACAAATGTGAAGAAGAGGAATTTGGCACAGAAGGTCAAAGACAAGAAAGCAAAAACAAAAAGCAACAACTAAGAAGGATGATAAGCGACAGGAGACAGAGACATTGGGGAAGGATGCAGGCACTATGCTAAAGGCCAAAGGCATATCTCCTAATTTGGAGTGAGACCTTGCCCTCCTCCCTCTACTTTGTGCCATTTGTCTGGGTGGATGGTTGTCTGTGCCTACATGGTTGGCAGCTTTGGGGAGACCCACCACCGCCCTCTGGATTAATGAGGTGAGGGCCAGCGATTGGGTCCAGGGTATGAACAGTTTGGCTACACATACACACACATGCAGACACACACACACACACACAAACATATGGACACACAAAATGGAAAGTAAATAATAAACATGTTGAATGTTTTGATATGTTGAAGCAGCATCTTGGGGAGAGTGAGATGGACAGCTGGCTTTCTGACAGAGAGGGAGAAAACCAGTGAATGTGTGTGAAAGTGTTTGAGTCTTGAGATTAGAGGAGAGAAGAGGACAGTACAGGAGAACAGGAAAGAAGGCAAGGATGCTGGTAGTAAATTAGTTTAATACAGTCAAATAATTCATCATTATACTTAGTTGTTAAGTATCCATAATAAATGCAAAGATAAGTGTTACCTTGACAAAATTAACACTCTAGTTCCAATTCCAGTACAGAGGATAATGCTGAACAAAATGTAAGTAACTGAAATCATACGTCTATGACTGAAACTGTTCATACCTCACAGGGTTGTCCTACCACCCCTGTCTTGCTTGTCTCACTGTGACAGAATAGATAAGCAGATCTGATTGAAGAAGCAACAAACTAAATGTAAAAGGAGGAAATATATATTTTTAGGAATGGGTTCAGCGCAACCAAGAGAGTACATACTGTACAGTATATTGACATGAATGCAAGCATTGTTTGGCATTGCATTCAGCCTTGCTCATGTATGGATAATACCAGGTAGACTACTCTTCCTCTCTCTCTCTCTCTTTCTCTCTCTCTCTCTCTTCCTCTCTCCCTCTCTCTCTCTCTATCTCACACACTCTCTCTCCCTCCATCTTCTGTTTCTCTCACAGCTTCACTCTTCTCACACTGCTGTTGCTCCCTCTACTGTCTCCCTCTTCTAATCTCACTCTCCTGGTGCTGGCTGCCTAACACACACACACTCTCTCTCTCTCTCTCTCTCTCTCTCTCTCTCTCTCTCTCTCTCTCTCTCTCTGTCTCCTGCATCTCAAAAACACCCTCCCTCACTTCTCTCCCTCCCTTCCTCCTCTTCCACATGTGATTGAACTCCTGAGCCCCTCTGAAGCTGGAGAGAGATCCGTCCTAAGACAGGGAGGGGGATGAAGGACTGCTTCAAGTGGCAAGTTTTTTTGGCAGAGCCAAGATGCGCAGAGTGGAGCTGTCCTCAGCAGACAAAGAGGCTTTAAGATGCTTTACAACACACATTCACAGCATTGGAAATTCTGGCATACTAAAGTGTTCTGTGTCCTTTGCATGATTTTCTGTGTGTGTGTGTGTGTGTGTGTGTGTGTGCATGCGTGCTCATGTGTGTGTATGTGTTGTAAACTAGCGTCCACATTGTTATGGTGCCTTGTAAAATATACCAAAAGTGTTTTTGAGGCACTGTCCCCTACAACCAATTGTGAAAACAAATGTTTCTGTCATGGCCCAATCATGGCCCACCAGTGCAACTGAGCCATGGGCTAAATAGCTCTGCACTGATGGAACTCTGCCAGCAGAGGAAATCAGACAGACTCATCATCATCATCACAGACTCACCATCACCAGCCGTCTGCATACCAGAACACAACTGAACTGCACGCTAGGCCATATTATTGTCTAGTCACATTAGCTGACCTATAGCTACTGCAACTATAAACTCCAAGCATCACACTCCACTATATGAGAGCATACAGTGCATTTCTTTCAGTGGTTTAGTAAGGGAATGCTGGAATGGTCTGGTGAAAGATTGCATCTGTGCAGTGTGCAGTTCTGAGTGCTTGTTAATTTTAAATAAAGGTGAGATGTATAGCAAAGTGCCCTGCTGTCACTGTCATTTTAAAGTACTGGACAGCTTTGCTGCTCTGTCCCATGTGTGTCTTGCATGTCAACCACAAGGGATAGATACAGACAGGACCTACATACTGTAAGTACATGGACTTAAAGTTATATGCTATATGAGTGACACATTTCTCTATTGGGATATACTGTGGAAAGAGGAAATAAGTGAAGGTATGGCAAAATGACCCCAGAAAGGATATTTTACAACTTGTGAAATGGTCGTCATGACCAGTCAGAAAACATATTTCACAAAATTCAAAACATAGAGGCCAAAATAATGTTGAAACATTAAGCAGCAAAGGTCAGCAGAAAAGAGGGAGTAATTAAGAAGAGAAGCTACAGCTGCTTCTAAAAGCACCCCCAAACAGCAGGTTGGGTGACCCAGAATCACAGGAAACTAGAGAAGAGCTTTACATCACACGCAGGTGCACAGGTGGGCTGTGTGCAGGTGTGTCTCTTCGGATGTGGTAACCTCACCTTTTCACCTGCAGCCAACAACAAGCAAGATATGGTGAACACAAACTTCCCTGGAGTGAGGAAACTGTTCCCATTCAAAAAGGTGTTTGCTAGTTAATTTATAGGCTTTTTGGTGGGTGAGGTATGGGTGAGCCAAATGTGTGAGGACACATAATTTAGATGTGAGTTGATTCGCTGAAATACTTAGTTTTCTTTCAAGCCATACCCATACTCTTGTTGGGCACCCACTTGATTTGTTTCCATGTCAGGACAACATAAAATGTTGCACCTCCTGCCTCTTACTCTGAGGTATACTGTAGTTGCACAATTGGCTGCACATTAAGTACTGTACACTATAAGGTGAGTAACTGTTCTGCATGGGGGCTCTTCACTACAGTCTCTATAAAGTCCATTATCTAGTGAATGAGTGGATGCTGCCAACACTGGGTTTTTCAGAAAGTGTCTGTTTATTGAGCAGTCTGAACTGAGCTATTTGCCTGGAATTTAACCAGGAATATGAATCTCATCATGACTCCACTGGAAGACCTTCGCAACTGGAGTTTTTTTTCCTCATATAACACATTGTAATTGTAATTTTTATTCTTATTCTTATTCTTATTTTACAAGCAGCAGTAAAATTATTTCTAAAACGAGAGCACTGGATCAAGTAAAAAGTGAGTATATTCCGGACTTGGTATGGTAATAGTATGAGCCCCCTACAATTGAACTAAATTACAGAACTGCTGAGTTTTTTAAGCGTGTCTCCGTGAGGTGGGGGGTCATTTTAAAATGCAGATCATTGCCATTACCTAGTTCCCCTGCAATGGAAGTGATTTCATTTCATTTGAATTATTCAACCATTTGCTTATTAAATGGCTGTGTATTAGTTTATCGGGAGACACAGGGGAAGCAGCTTTCTTGTCTGCTACTGTGGCTTGCCAAGAAAAGTCTGGACATGTTGAGACATATTTCCTCCATTTTCATTCATTTTTATTTCGCCTGCTTATTTATTTCCCCTGAAAAGAGGTCATTTTGATGCTAGTGTTATTGTGCACAGATCACTTTTGTAGATACTAAGCAATGCACCAAACAAGCTCAGTACAAATCGGAGGAGACAGGAGATAGCACCCTCTATCAGCTAATTATCACTCTCCCAGTCACACCCTTCAAGCCACAAGAGGTCATTCACAACTCTTAAATTTGTAAAGGACACGTACACATACAACTGAGTCATAACGCAGGAGGGTTCAGCCTGATTTAAAAAAAGAAAGTGTTTGGTACCTTGTCTGTTCAACCGGAACGCTCTTGTGGCAACCTACTTTCTAATGCTTTACATTAAAAGTATATATTTTTTGTAGATTACAACACACACACAAACACAAACACACACACACACACATCAGTTAACCCCAAGACTTGACATGATCCATCTTAATTCCAGCTGTCATTTCTATTGCTGCCTAATTTCTCTCTCATATTATTCACCTCTAACATGATAGAAACGCAGCACACTACAAGATGCACGGCCTTACGAGAGGGAAAAAAAAGCCTCTGTGAATGATAGCATGGCAAATGTAATGTAAAGTCCTGCTTGGCACGGCAACCAGTCCTCTGCTAATCCTGTTTTCCGCCTTTTAGTGCGCTTTACTCCTTGGAGGTGAAACTGAACCTGTCAGATCCAGTCGGCGGGCCCCGCCGTGTCCTTGTTATGCATTAAGACTGTGCTGCTGCCAAAACTGACAGGTGCTGAAAGGCGAACCACACTCCAAACAACTTAGGCACCCTGAGATAACAAGAGGGAATGGGCTGCCTGAGTGAAAAGGTAGAAAAAGAAGAAGAAGAAGAAGAAAAAAAATAGACAACTGCCATTCACCTTCAAAAAATGAGAAGGGGTGGGGGTGGGGGTAGGGTTTTCAATCAAGCGGAACCTAAAATGATAGTTTTCATGCACTGAAATACACATGCGCTCTGTAGTGAATGGGAGATAGAAAAGAGTAGGCTATGTGTGTGTGTGTGTGAGAAAGAGGATGCCAGAAACAGAAGGAAATGGAAGGAACAAGAATTTAAAAAGTGACAGTTAAATGAGTATTTCCTGGAGATTTAAATTTTCTTTTTCCCCGCAAGCTAGAATGCACGGAATCTGGCTGTTACCTGATGAGCATATCAATGCACTGGACTGTTTACCTTCAACGCATGTTCACAGCTGTCCATTCAGATAAACTGTCCAAACACTAACTGAACATGGCAGTTATGTACACAGGTGGTGCCCTGGACCCTGTTGGAAAAACTAGCCAACTTGACACCAAAATAGCCAACCCATTGCCATGTTTGTGGAATTATTTGCTTCACACTCCTGCTCATAATTTTAAGCTATTAATGCAATAGTACTGTGATACATTCCAAGACAAAGATAGGCATTAAGCCTGGAAAGATGCCACAGTCATACACACCAATTTTGATTTATAGTTCACAGCATAATTCAAAAATATGTTCTTGACTGAACTGACTTTATTTGCCGTGTGCTATGAATCTGGGGATGTGATATTTAGGAATTCCACATGGGCCATCGGTGCAATCTGAATCTGTTGGCAGGCTATAGCTGCGCGTTGGCTGTGGTGTCTCTCTGCCGTGGTGGGGCCTAGGTGCGATGCTGGAGATGTGCGGGCAGCTGTTACCTCTCCTCTCGCCGCTCCTCCCAAGATCGCTCGAGCAGATAGGGCTATCGAGCTGTCAGTGCCCCGGGGCGGCACCAGGCCATGTGTTGGGCAAGTGTTCCATAACGCGGTTTGTTCTGAGAGGTTGGGAGAAAAGCAATGGGGGGGCTCTGTGACCACAGAGCCATAAGATGATCTCCTCCCTCCCAAGCTCAGGACATTACTCATCTGACTTAGCACGCTAGCTCCAACTGAGCTCAATACAATAATACCTCCATTTAGACCAAGAAAATCTATCCATTATTTGCCCCTTTGCACAGCAGAAAAATTCTGAGTCTTAGTTTATCCTGAGTACTGCATAAGAATCAAATTATAGGGCCGTTCGATTCTACTGAGTCTTGCAGTGTTTCCCCCGACTCCCATGCAGTCTCCAGCCCCCCTAACCCCATCCCCTACCTCCCCACCCCCCAGTGGCCGGCTCCCCCAGGCCTGCCTCATGTGCCAACCTTGCCTGGCTCCACACCTCCAATGAGGGAAGGTGTGAGGGCTCCTCGGGGAAGTGCCTGAAAATCAGGCAGACATCTGCTAATCAAGACCTGATAAATTAATCGGCTCGAGCATCCCCACAGCAATACCATTAGGACGTGTTGTTGTTGTTGTAATTTTTATTTATTTATTTCCCTCTCACAGGTGATGATCTGCTGATGCTGGTACTCCATCCTGTCAATGTTTATTAAAAGGAAAATCCTGATCGTGTCACAGAGGACCAGCGCTCAATAACAAAATGACATAGTGCGTGCCGTGTTCCTCGTGCACTGCATTGGATTGATTGGCTTATCAAAGGATAATTACAAATGGTTTCTGTCGTGGTCAGGAGTGTGAAAAGAAGGATAAGGCGAGGTGTGATGGTGGAGGTGTTGAATGTTATCAAGAAACATGTTTTGGAGCAATGCCAGCCCTCGACTCACAGCTTCTTGTATCAGCCATTATGGTACACTGTGCGACCTCGCAAATGTAGTCTCCCTTGGTCTATTCTCCTGTGTGCATTTTTCAGAAGAAGAAAAATGAGTTCATATTTTTTTTCCTTATTCATCCAACTCAGTCATGATTTGTTTTATAGTTTAGGAATAATATCTA
>JAVQKI010283003.1:0-13233 GCA_036025975.1 Nematalosa erebi
AAATACACCTGGTAAAATACTATGATGCTGTACATGTGTTTGCCATATTAAAAGTGCATGCACTGAAAAAGGAAAAAAAAGGAAAATAGGTTACAGACCCTCATAGGCTAATGAAATTACAGTAAACAATACATGTTATTACATTCAATTGTCTTGGCTCATAGACCAGTTGCTCTAGTCAGCAGAGTGGGCTTGGCTGAAACTGATGGATTGACACTGGTCTCTAATGAATAGTGACAGTTTGAAAGGCACATTTATTTGGGTCCTGATTTATAACACTTACTGTTTTCATAGTGGACTGAAGCAGCTGTTGTCATGAAGTATTGTTATGATAAGTGTCACACACTGGACTGCTCAGTGATTGCAGCACACTTGATTGGCTGGCATTACTGGAGTGGCCAGCCTCGTTGATTGTGTGTCTGAGTTTCTTTGCCTTCGTCCTTCTCCTCCCCAGAGTCAGTCCTCAAAACCTCAAACCTCAGGCTTCTCTCTCTCTTTCTTTTTCTCTGTCTATTTCCCCCAATCTCTCTTGCCCTCTCTTTCTCCCTCAATCTCCTTCTCTCTCTTTCTTCTTTCTTCACCCCCTCTTCTTCAATATGGAAGGAATCCCTTTTGTGTTCCGCTGCTGTAATTTGTTCTCAGGCCTGTAGTTATGGACAAGAGTAATTGCATAGAGCAGCATAGCGCTGCTTTTTCTACACTATGATCTTTTGTTGTATTGGGAGTCTCTCTCTCTCTTCAACTTTGGTAGCCCTGCTAAAGTCATCACAGTGGCAAGCCCTACTAGCTGTAAGTGTGTTAGAAGAGTGATCCGGTCACTGATGCTGAGGCAAGGTTTTCACAGGGAGAAAGGCCCCTTGTGCCTTTAGTGTCTGATATTGTCTCTTACCTCTCTGGCTTCTCATAACTCCCCAAACTGGAGCTTTGCACTGAAGCTATGTCTTGGGCCGGCTTGGATGGAATGCTCTTGCTCCTCCACAGGGATCCGATTGTTAGTGCCAAAATGGCTGCCGCACGGTCCCCTCTCAGGTGAAAAAACCTCGACCACCCCCCACTTCACTCTCTCTCTCTCTCTCTCTCTCTCTCTCTCTCTCTCTCTCTCTCTCTCTCTCTTTCTCCCTCTTTCTCTGTCTCTCTCTCTCTCTCTTTCTCTTTCTCTCTGTCCTCTCTCTCCTTTGAATTTCCCATATCCAACTCTCTCTCTCTCTCTCTTTCTCTCCCTCTCTCTCCCATTCAGGCTCTCACACATTCTTTGCGCCACCTCCCCCCTCGGGCCCTCCGGTGTCCGTAAAGGGGCCGTCATGCAGAAAGACTCCATTGTGCCGCCCTGTATCCCTTTCCTCTGTTGGCCTGTGATTAAGAAGGGATTGCTTTGGACGGGGATATTTTGGCGGTGGGGAATGGGTGGGTGAGGGTTAAGGGTGGAGGTGGGGAGGCAGAGCAGGAGTGATTGGGGGGTTGTGTGGTTAGGCTTCAGAGGGCTAGGTGGGTAATATTTTCTGGGTTCAGAGTAACTTCTATCGTTAATAAGGACTTATGCGGATATCATTGAGTCTCTTTGTGCATGCAGGTCCCTGTAACCACTATTTCGCTTTTTTCCTGCTCCCTTTCTGTGTCTTATAATCTCTCTCTGTGTGTGTGTGTGTATGCATATACTGTATGTGTGTGTGTATGAGAGAGAGTGAGTGAGAGAGAAAGGAGAGAAAGGGAGAGATGGGGGGTGGGGTTGGAGATGGGGGGTGCTGACTGAATTTCAAAGGCCTTTTTGTCATCATCGATGATCTCACTGCATGCATTTCTGGCGACCTGTTGCCATGCTCTCATTTCCTAGGTGACCCAGCAGAAGTCGGCTCCTCGCTGGAGAGAAAAAGGTGGGACGGGCAGAGAAAGCACTGCTTGTCCAGCCCTCTTTTGTAACCCCCTCACAGCTTCACTCCTGGGGCTTTTGGGAATCAGTTGGGCTTTTCAGTGATGATCTAGAGCTGGTCTTGCTTGAGGGTTCTTGTGGTGGAAAGGGGGGTGAGTTTGGTTTGACTTTTTGCATTTGTGCTGCGTAGGTCTGAGTTTATTTTGAATGAGCAAGTTATATAGCAGTTTTGCTGAGGTTGTCATTACTGGGATATGGTTTGTGGTTGTGTACGTGCATTTGTTGATTGATAGTCTTGTGTTGTGTCAGTGCAAAGTTGATGTAAGCCATCACGAAGAGATGGTGATTATGATCTTGTGTATGTTCTTGGTATGACCTTTGACTTGGAAAGAGGACAGTGCCAAGGAAACTTGAAGAGAATGTCAAAGCTGTGTTTTCAGAGTGCATTTTTAGGTTGGCCTATATTACACGTCTTTAGCAATAGCCTAGCAACATAGCCAATGAGCTGTCTTTATTTCACTGTGATTAATCCATTTGATTGCTCATGCCATAGACCAAGTTTATCTTAGATCAAATTTATGAAAGACGAATCTTGTGTGGCAGATCAGATCTTCTGTTGTTTCAGCAGGAGCCTCTCCCTTTTGGCCCAATCTTAGTTGGGTTGATTTTTGTGGTCTTAGTCTCTGATGATATCATGAAATTTCTCTGACAGTGTCTAATGACATCACTTTTGGTCTGTCCAACAACATTAAAGTTGATCTGTGTCGTTGGCAGGTGCTCCTGGGAGAGCGTGAGTGGCGAGAGGAGAGAGTGCCAGGAGCGCAGGAGGGTGGATCCCGATGGCTGACGTCCTGGACACTGGAGCCGCAGGCCCTGGTACAGTAGGGGCAACCACCACCACCACCACCGCTAATGCCGCCAGTGCCGCTGCCACTGCTGCTGCTGCTGGCAACGTAGACTGGCAGAAGAGATGTATCACCTTGGAGATGCAGCTGCTCAGGTTCCGGCTTCAGGCGGGGAAGATTCGTGAGCTACTGGCTGAAAAGGTGTGTGTGTGTGTGTGTGTGTGTGTGTGTGTGTGTGTGTGTCTGTGTGTTTGTGTGTGTGTGAGGGATCAGGGATACTGGTTTGTTGTGCTGGTTTTGCCCAGTGGATGATGAGAGAATATGAGAGAGGATTAGTGCACTCAGCAAATCCTTCTCTAGTCATCTTGCTGCTTTTATAGAGATATGGCTGCCTGTAGTGTATGCGTAATAAAACATAAGAGAGGCACTGGAAAAGGTGGTGACAGTAATTGTGCAGTAAATGATTGGAGCAGTCAAGAAGTCCAGAGGTGTTGGGTTCTCACTTAGCTGAGAACAGACTTGCATTTTGGTTGTGGGAAGACTAAGATTCACTCCACATCTGTGCCCTCTCTTTGCTGGCTCAAATTCCAGCACAACACGGTTTCTGTTTGATATGTAAATATGTAAGTGTATACGTGAAAGCCAAAGGAAGAGGAAGTCTATGAAGAAAACATTTAGGAGGGGGGGTAACACTGTGTGCTCCTTTCAATAGAAACGGTATTTGGCCCCTTAATCCTAAACATATGCTTGAGTGACTCCCTTTCATCTGTCTATTAGCTGTGCTTGTGAAGAGCCTGTGTGTGTTTCTCTATCTGGATAGTGCAGAGTGTGTGACCATCTGAATGACCTCTGTGGCTTCCTACCCAGTGCTCAGAGGCCTTGTGTGTTGAAAGAGCAGCGTGCAATATCACACAAAGCAATCACAGAGGTTCAGATGGGGGTATATCAGAGAATGTATAGTCAGCAGCTCAGAGTTAGAGATTTTCAGTCAGAACTGCCATTTAAGCACAGTTTTGATGCACATTTAATGTGGTTGGCTCATAGTGAAGGTTGCTGTTTTCATGCAACCAGTGATATTCAGCCAGTCGCAGTTGTTTGTCTGTCTCAGACATGGCATTTCTCTCTGTCCTGTGTACCAGCCAGACACCTGAAAAAAAAACAAGCCACTGCTACCTGTAAGAAGAAAATGGATTCTATGCTGCTGTGTGTAAAAGTGCAGTGGGATTCTAGAATATCTTGGTTGAGGTGATGTGGTGTGATGTGATTGTTATAAAGCATGTCCTTGTGTCTGTTCTTTTGTTGTTATTTTCGCTCTTTTTTAACTCATGTAGTTAAAAATGACTCGTAAAATGTGTTGTTACACTTGAAAGAGTTAAGGGTGTGTGAGAATTCCACACGCAGTGGCCGTTGTGATTATAATTACTCCATCTGCACTGTACCAGACAGCTCCAGATGGACAGACTGTTGTACACTTCCACACTTTCTTAAGTACTGATTTCTCCTTCCATCTCTGTCAGTTTGCTCTCTTTCTCTCTCACATACACGCGCACACTTGTACTCACACACACACACACACACACACACACACACACACACACACACACACACACACACACACACACTTTCTCTCTTGTCTGCCTTTTTTACTCCCCCTCAGTGGCTCATTCATTCAGAACGGCTAACGGTCGAACTTGGCTCTGGGCCTGGCCTGGGAGTCAGATGGGAAGTCATTGACCTGTGTGAAATTGTGTGTGTCTCTGTGGCCGAGTTAATACACTACTGCGAGCCATTGTGTGTGTGCATCAGAGTATGTGTATCTCTTTCTCAGCCTCCTTAATCTAGAGTTACTATCTGGTTCTTCAGGTTTTGATTGTCTGTGAAGTGGTTATTATGCTTCCCCGAAGTGAAGATATGATTCACTTTATTTAGCCCTTTGAAGTGTTTGTAGTTTGCATGTAGAGGTTATGCAGCACTTGTGGGGTTGGTAAGGCGGTTGGATTGTTTTTCATTCACTCTATGCACTCCATGAGGCTAAAAACAGACTAAACCAAACATGAAAATTGTGCAAGATGCATCGTGTTTTCTCTGTGAAATGTGGCGAGGGAGAAGTAATCCCGCAGTCACTCAGCAGTGGGAAGGAGAGCACAGTCATCATGTGTGATAATCAGATCTTATTTTTTCAGGCAGGCAGACACACTGACGGACAGGCACAGACAGAGATGCAGACATTGAGAGAGGCAACCCATGCACACACACACAGACACACACACAAACACACACACACACACACACACACACACATGCATAAGCGTACAGTTTTGTTCACACACACACACACACACACTCATGCACATACAAATGCCCACACACATACAATCATGTGCAAAAGCACACAACTGTGTACACACACACATGCATAAGCACACAGTTTTGTTCACATACACACACACACTCATGTACAAGCAAATGCTCATACACATACAAACATGTGCACAAGCACACAACTGTACACACACACACACACACACACACACAAACCCCCACACACACACATATGCATAAGTGCACAATTTTGTTCACACACACACTCATGCATATACAAATGCCCACACACATACAAACATGTGCACAACTGTGTACACACACACACACACACACACACACTTGCACATACTCATGTTTGAGTGAATACTGAGGCAGAGTTGAGAGCCATCCACTCAGGTTATTGCTTCTTGGAAAGATTGCCTCACACTTCTTTCAAACGTCTCTTTTTTCAGGCCAAGTAAGGAGTGTTTTACACATTGACCCACTTTGGTTTTTGCCTGTTTGCGTGTACGCACGCATGTGTGTGTGTGTGTGTGTGTGTGTGAAATGTGGATGTCTGCCATACAGTGACAATCCCCCAGTAAGATTTGTGAGATGGCAAGAGACTTTCCTAGTCCCTTTCTGTATCTGTTTTTCTCCTGGGTTGTTTTTGCCACTTACTTAAGTGTTGAAAGTTTTTCTTTGTCATTTCCCCCCGAAAACAGATGCGTGTCCACAAATCTAAAGGTTTCTGGTCTATGCCTTTTTTATGAAGGTAAATGTTTAGTGGCATGACTAATAAAGTAATCATGACAAAAACATTAAAAGTTATGGTGCGTGAGAGGCAAAGGAAAGGCCCGGGATTAGTGGCGATTCCAGATAATTGGAGATCGTTTGAGCCTAATGGCCTAATTAAGGAGCAGGGGATAAAAGTTCACTGGATTTCTGGAGGAGGGACTGTTGTGCAGAGAATGGATGGCCCTAATCACTATTTTGAAAGGCTTTGAAAAGAAAAACAGCTGGTGTAGATGTTAGACTATTGTTTTTTTTTTTTTTACACAGTACTGGTGATTGTTGTTTCTATACAGACATGATGAAGCTGTGTGTGTGTGTGTGTTTGAAGGGGAGAGAGAGACAGAGAAAGAGAGAGCAGGGGAGAGAAAGGTATATGGCCTGCAATCAGTATGTTAAATGCACCCACACCCTAGAGCATGTGAGTGCGTCTGATTTACAGATTTTGGAGTTCTTCTGGCCTTCCACTTCAGCTGAGGAGTTGAGAATGAGGTTAGTGGGAAATTCAGTTTTTTTTCTTTTGTGGGCTATCAGGTGACTCCCAGATCATCCAGGTCAGAGATATTCCTGCTCCCTCTCTCTCTCCCACAGACCACAGACACACACACACACGCACACACACACACACACACACACACACACACACACACACACAATCAAACCATCTTCTCTCTGTTTTTTACACACACACACACACACACACACACACACACACACACATGTTCAGACGTAGGGTATCTCAATCTTTCAGCAGCTGATAGAGGAGACGGGGCAGATAGTGCGTTAGAGACACAGATAGCAGGAGGGGACTGCGATAAGAGCAGACAGCCAGGGGAGTGTGATAAGACTGTGGCCTGGCTCCTCTGATAGCGGCTACTGGATGCCTGGCATTCCTGGGGCTCGTCCCGTGTCTGCTGATGCAGCGCCTCTGCTCTCACCTGTCTGAGCCAGAGCTCACCTGTCTGTGATCACCTGGATAACGTGATCCATGGTCTGACAGAAATGCAGTCCCTGGGTAGCATAGCGTGGATGTGTAGGTATGCCACAGGAGGTAAATTGCTTCGAGTCTCTATCATCTAAACACTTTCTTCAGTCTTCTTCATTACATCAGTGTACAAATTTCAACCATAGGCTTTGGATGGCACTGCAGTGTTCCTTGTCAGAGTAAAAAAAAACAGAGATGTCAGGGATATGTGTAAAGGGTGTTGGTAATCACCATGCTGTAACTGTAATTAATCTGCTGAACCCATTTAGTAATTCAGCAAACTGTTTTTTTCCTTTACAGATGCAGGAGCTGGAGCAAAGAGTGACAGAGTCGGACCAGCGAGCAGAGACTGCAGAGAAACAGGTACGCACATGCACATGATACACACACAAACACAAACACAAACACAAGCGTGCTTCACAGACACAGATGTGCACAGATGGGCACAGACATAAGCATGCTCACTCAAACATACTCAAGCTAACAAAAATAGTTTGTTGTTTTGTCTACGGATTTAAAAAAAAATATGCTCAAAAGTCTTTTTGTTATGATCTAGGTACGCTTGATGGAAGAGAAGTTGAAATCAGCGAATGTGCTGCCCAGCGAATCAGAAAACTCCCTATGCCTGAGGCTTCAAGAGTTAACCAATCAGGTACAAGAGAGAGATGGAGTGGTCAAGCAGCTGGAGGCACAGCTGGAGAAACAGGTACTTAGAGAAGAGGAAACAAACAAAAGTAAACAATTGAACAGATTACTGACCACTGAAAACCCACAAAACATTTCAATTTTTCTGCAGAATTTGCTCCGGGCCCAGGAAGCAAAGATCATTGAAGAAAAAGCCTCAAAAATTAAAGACTGGGTCACTTTTAAGTTACGAGAGGTAAGCTTTGTACCCAAACCATTTTATTTGGTTAGTCATGAATAAACACACTTCCACTAAGCTTACTTAGCTGCAGCTGTGAGCTGCAAGTGCAGTACTATTTAATGGAGAATGGCTGTCAGTTACCTAAAAAGTTTTTTATTTTGAGCATTTTAAGTGAGCTGGATGCCAGTGACCTCAGCTATGAAAATGCTAGCTGAAAATGTCGAAATGGAGTCACTTTCAGTGAAAACTGTGTGCAGATGGAGATGGAGAACCAACAGCTGAAGCTGGCAAACATTAAGCAGGTTGAACAGATCCTCAACCTCCAGGACAAATTGCAAGGAAAGAGGATGAGAGGCCAAGCATTCCATCTCACTTTTGCCCCCCCCCCTCTCTCTCTGTGTCTCTTTCTGTGTTGTTTTCCATTTCAAAATGGCTCTATTGGCATGAAAAATAAAACAGCTGTATTGCCAAAGCAGTCGCATAAACTTTGAAAGTCACAGGAAAGAAGTATTCCAATGACTGTCTGTAGACACATACTGTATTCAGCTGACATACAGTTGTTTTTGCCATCTCTAAATCATGGTCTGTCCTCTTTCACTCCTGATTTACTGCCCTGTGCTGTATTTTTTTCCAGTGCTCCAGGAGGGTCCCTACTCTCCCACGGCCCCCTTATCACCCTTATCTCCTGGCCTTGATGCCCACCTGGTGCCCTCCAGCCCACTCTACCCACCCAGCTGCCCTGGCACCCCGCCCGCTCTGGAGGACGGCTGGAGGCACACCCCTTTGGGAGGCTCCACTGCAGGTGTCCAACCACATCCTCCACACACATCTCTCCTCACATCCTGGCCATTCTCTATCAGAAATGCAATAATGGCTGATTCCCCAACAACCCTAAACCCTGAACTCTCACCAACCCTAAACCCTGAACTAGTTGGCCTTAGAAGATTGATGCTGGCATCAGTTACATTAATGTTAAAAAACGCTCAAAATGTTTTTGGTTTTATTGAAAGTTAGAAAATCCTTTCCCTCCTAAACTCTCATTGTTGTAAAAAGTGACATCACCTGGCTGAATCGAATCAAGGTCCAATCAAGGTGCAGCAATCAAGCTGTTACTGCACATAGACACTGTCAATATCAACCTGCTGATGTCGCTTTTTACTCAGAAAGCATTGAGACATAAATGCAATGGCAGCAAAAAATGAAGCGTTTCTAAATCCTGTTAAATATAACTGATTATAACGTCGGTCTTATAATGCCAACATGTCTTTCTACCCAGGGATCCTTTTAACCAATCATACAGACAGTTCATACGTTTTTGACGATTCTGGGCTTGGAGCTTGAGGGGACAGTGGAATTCAGCATGACTGATAGATGTCTGATAGATGTGGAGCAGAGGAAATTATGTCATAAAACCCCTTTCTAATAGACTGTGAAAGAATAACACAGTGGTTGAAGTTGAAAAATGTATTGCATAATGCATCAACATGTATCAATAAATCAAATCAGGTAAATTACTAATCTCTATGTCTTCTTGCTTTTTGTGTAGAGGCAAAGAAGAAAGCTTTGGAGGTGACAGAAAGCTCATCTTCTGTTGACAAGATGTCTGTGTCTAAGATGGCAGAGGCTGCAACCCAGGGCCGAGGCAGAGGGGTGGTGCCAGGAGGCCTCGGCGTCCCTCCCGGCACCACCACAGTGACGGACCCCCCCAGCCGGGACCACTCTTCGGACGAGCTCAACAGCAAGTTCCGTCTGCAGCGCCTCCGCTCCTCCTCATCCACCTCTTCTTCCTCCTCCTCCTCCTCTTCCTCCGCTTATGAGAACCCACAGACCTCCTTGTTGCTGCCGACCTTGGAAGTCCCGGCAGCCGCCGCCCTCGCCTTTGCCCCCCGCTTGCCCGTGGCACCCTGCTTCTCCCTACCAGCGGGCAGCAGCATGACCCTTCCCAAGGTGCGCACGCCGCTGAGCCCGCGCGACAGCATCCAGCTGCTGAAGAAGCACCAGAGCCAGCCGCAGCCAGGCCTTGAGCGCTTCCACCACATCAACGTCAGCATTGACCTCGGCTGCGCCGGCCTGCCGCTGCTAGCCCGGAGCCTGTCTCCAGGGTCCATGACGGTAACAGCTCCGCAGGTGGAGGAGACGGACATCGATGATGGCATGGAGGGTGTGGAGGAGGAGGCTCAGGCACAGACTGAGGTGGCTCTGCCCTGCGCGAGGGGATCGGTGTCCACGGGGCTGGTGAAGGAGTGCCTGGATCCGGATGCGGTGAAGCCCCCAACACCGCCGTTACACCGCTTCCCTGCCTGGGTACGTGGGAAGGAGGGATAGGAGGAAGGAGAGAGGGAGAGAAAGAAATAGATTGAATGAGAAAAAAGTTAAAAACTGATTGACAAATAAAAGAGGATCAGTAAATTAATTTTTCTTCAGTGTTCATGGTAATGAGGTATTGGTGTTTACCTCTTTTACAGGAGAGTCGCATATATGCTGTTGCCAAGTCTGGTATGAGGGTGTCTGAAGCCAGCCCCAGTGCCAAAGGTGGAGGTAAAGTATTTAGATCATACACTTTTGATAATCTGGGGAATCCTGTCTGAATGATTTGCATGGCATACATGGTATGTGTGTGTGTTTTTTACAGTGTCCAACCTGTCCCAGTACCCCTCGGTTGGTCCGTTCACTCACCTAATGTGTAAGAACATCAGTGTTCCTGTCTACACCACTCTTAAAGGGGTAAGAATAATGCCGTGATCTCAGTCCCCCTTGAATTTTAAACCAGAATTTTAAACATTCCTTTTTTTCCTATATTTGTCTTCCTGTTCATGTGAATTTCTAATGATTGCTCTTGTTGATTCCTCCTGGCAGAAAGCCACACAGATCAGTAGTTCGCCTCTGGTGGAGGATGACTCAGGCTCTGAGGATGACACCAGCTCTTTGGGATCCTTGCGGAGCTCCGTGCTAGGGCCTGACCGCAAGGGCAGTACTCCCAGTAGCCCTCGTGCCCTCAAGAGAGGTAAGGGCACCCAGCATCTCAAACAGGAACCCACAAACAGGGGTGGGGTAGCTCAGTTGGTATGGCATAGGGAATGCTGAAAAGTTTTGACAGACATGAAGATGATGCCAAAATTGTGGCTCATCCTTACTTTGTTGTTTTACAGTCATTGCCGTGTGTTGTTGTATAATGGTTTGTTATTGTCAATGCACGTGTTTGTCTTGTCATCCTGCACTAAAATAGTTACATTTATGCATTTAGCTTTTATCCAAAGCAGCTTACAAAAGAGGATTAACAATCAAGCTAAACTGCAGAAGAAACCTAAGAAGGAATAGCGCTAGTTAGCAACAGGAGACTCCCGGAGGGTGAGTGTGCAGAAGTGTAGTTAAGTGCAGAAGACGGAGCTTAGTTATGAGTGAGGAGCACAGGTAATGAGTATTAGTCTTTTCCAAAATACATGAGGACCACAGCAATGCAACCAAGAATCCTTGCATCTGCTGTGGATTGTTGTTTTTGTAGTCCATTGTACAGTAATAGTGCTAAGTTCATGGTGTTTGGGGATGGGAACACAGTCACTGAATATTGGCCCATGTACTGTAAGAGTGTTTTTACAGAGGCTTTGGCTGAGTGAAAAGGTGGTGGAAAATGCTTTGTAGGAGTTGTGTCAGGGGTCATGGATATTCCTGTGGAAAACTTGACATGATTTTAAACACCGTCTGAATTTCCACGATGAAGCCTGTGGCGGTTTTTTAATGCTGTCCCACTTCTGTGTGTGTGTCTGTGCGTGTGTATGTCTGTGTGTGTGTTTTGATGTGGATGAGTGCGTGCATGCATGTGGTTGTCTGGGATTGTGTCTAACAAATATGTGTGCGTGTTTGTGTGCACTAGGGGTGTCTGTGTCATCAATCAGCTCAGAGAGTGACTATGCCATCCCGCCAGACGCCTGTTCTCTGGACAGTAACTACCTGGAACCTGAGCACAAAGTGCAGCGCACCTCCTCCTACTCCTGTGAAAGCACTGGGCCGGTATGACTGACACAACAAAATAACACTACTGATTTATCAATTTATCCTTATTTACCTTAATCTCTATCTATCTATCTATCTATCTACCACGCATGACAATATAATAAGTTCATGCTTAAAACTACTTTATGTCATATTTGAATTCTAAGGGTGTCTGTCCATAAAAACAAGTTGCATGAAAACACATCAACACATACTGACATGTATACACACACACACACACACACACACACACACACATACATATACACACATACAGAGAATCTCTTCAGCCTTATATTTATGTTCATGTAGGAGATGCTGGAGAAGTCGGGCTACCTGCTGAAGATGGGCAGCCAGGTGAAAGCCTGGAAGCGACGTTGGTTCACCCTGAGGAATGGAGAGATCCTGTACTACAAATCACCAGTCAGTTCCCGCTCTGCTAACATTACTAAGGCTTGTTGTTGTTGTGGCAAGCTGAGGTCTGAAAGTAGTCATACAGTTCATCTGTCCATCCTAAACATCTGTTGAAGTTAATAACCTAGCTGTAGATATGCTTTTTCCATGCAATTGAGGTTAACCTTAGTGCCACTTTACTGGTATGGCTGAAAGGAACACATTTAAATGATGTCAGTGGAAACATTCATGCTGTTTCCATGGGGGAAAAAATCTAATCTGTGATGTGAAATCTGAACATATATTTCTATGTGCATCTGTGTGTTTAGAGTGATGTCATTCGGAAGCCCCAGGGGCACATTGAGTTGAACGCCTCATGCCGAATCGCCCGTGGAGAGGGGGGGCAGACGTTCCAGGTGAGAGATGTCACCTGTGCAAACACACATCTACATGCATGGACCACACATGCCATACTCGGTTATCATCATGAGACTAATATTATTTTTCACGTCAAATTAAATTTATGGTGCTAAAATTATGATAGGTGAATATTTTCATAGCCACGTGTGAGTTGTTAGTATGTCTGACTCAATGCCATCAGATGATGTTTTAATTGAGGGTATCCGACATATGCAAAAAGTATTTGAACTGGCATGCCAGATTTTACCAAACACATTTTGAACATTTTAAAACAAGCTGTATTGGAGAAAGGGGAACATATTTCTTGGACTTGTTAGACTGAATTTGTGCTTCCCATAATTTCCCAATTGCTCAGTTGAATAACTGGCATTCTATAATCCAGATTATCCATACTGAGTAATATTCAGTGAAAGGTATTACCGACTGAGTGCTCACCCTGTGTTTTGTCATGGAAAACAGCTCATCACGGAGAAGAAGATCTTCTACTTGACAGCCGACTCCCCCAACATTCTGGAGGAGTGGATTCGAGTGCTGCAGAATGTGCTCAAAGTCCAGGCCACGGCTCTGGTTTCCACAGAGACCGCCGTCAAGCCAACTGTACGAGGCTGGCTAACAAAGGTAGAATTAAAAACATGTATTCACAAAACCTTTGACAAAGAGATCCTTTAAGATGAGATTAGTTATAAGTTATATAAA
This sequence comes from Nematalosa erebi, assembly GCA_036025975.1. NCBI lineage: Eukaryota > Metazoa > Chordata > Actinopteri > Clupeiformes > Clupeidae > Nematalosa > Nematalosa erebi. The sequence goes on from JAVQKI010283003.1 coordinate 13,158, forward strand.
AGATTGTGAAGGTATGCATTTTTTTGGAGGAGGAAGAGTTAAGCTGTACCTTCTATTTGTGTGTGTGTGTGTGTGT